>VZTU01014801.1:154130-167740 GCA_013400835.1 Zapornia atra | reverse complement strand
AGAGATTTCATATTACTTTGCTATTGTAAAATGAAGGAGATGATACAAAAAGCCACATTGCTATTATACTTGTGATAAGACTTTAGAGCTCTTTAAAATGAAAAGTATCAAGGGAAAATTATGTCATTTTTATTAGCCATGATATAAAGCATCACAAAAAACTGTAACATGAAAAAGCAGTGATTTGTTCACTGTATTAAACACTAACCAACATAACCATCTGCACAACTTAAATTCCAAGGTAATTTTTAGTATTTAAATAAGTTATTAAATATACAAAACCAGGAAACCAACGGTAGTGACTAAAAAGTAATCAGCAACTCCTTTCCCCATGTTTAAATAGGAGAGCAATATAGTCTAAGAAACGGAATCATGCACCAGAGTGTATTTCATCTCATGGTGCTGAGCCTGAGACATACAATTATGATAAGCACCTAAAACAATTGAACATTTAAAGAATTCATAGACACTTTGTGAAGCATCATCCATTGTAAGCATGCCTTCAGCTAGGTGGTATGCACTAAATGTATACAATTTCCTTCAGCTGATAGAAAACATGACCCCCACAGATTGCTATGCTATTAAGTGTGTAAAAAGGCAAAGCCTCCCTAGCATTCATTTGTCTACTATACAGCTCAATCTTTTCACAGTTTAGTTGAAGGCAAAAAAAACATTTTCCATCATTTTTTTTAGTTACAGAATTGTCTCCCGTAGCTCCAAGTTTATGCTGAACACAGAAGCTGCTGTGGTGGTTAACAGAAAGAGAGAGGCTACAGGAGGAGTTGGTGAAAACTGACCATAGACCCCTGCACTGCCAGACCGCACAGGCACTGTGGGACCAACAGTCTGTGCGTTTCAGAAGTTGTTTTAGATTGCAATTTGATGCAGTTTGAATTTATATGCTTTACCATTTTTTCTGCTACTTCCTCACCAGCTGCCATCCCCTCTGCCAGAGTATTTCTGCTTTTGTCAGCAACTGTCTGCTGTCCTTATGTGAGACCTCTTGCAGCCCTCCTGATTCCCTTCCCCAGAGCAAATGTCCTCCTTGGCATAAAAACTGAGTCATGAGGATGCAGAGAAATCAAATCTGGCTAAATCTTCTGGATCACTCTCTATTTTTTTTTGTTGTTGATAGATTGTTGTGTTCTTATCTCAGGAATTTTTATTCTACCTCATACTTAAAGCTTTCAAGCTTTGTGCCCTGACGAGCTCAAACACTATTAACCCTTCCTGCTGAATCACAAACCCTGGAAGCAACCATGAGAGTGGAACAGAGGCAAAGCCAATGGTAGTAAATCCAAAGTGGGTGAAGGAGTCTGGAGTGCTCAAGAGTTGGAAGACAAATATTTGTAGTCTAAGATTCAACCACAACCTATCCAGAACTTTAGTCACATATTTACAGAAAATGTTTAAGCCATCTCAAAAAAGAATATTCAAGAACACAGAGAGAGCTTACAGGACAGGGGGAAGGACTGATAGGAAAATTGGGATTCACCTAGGCCAAAGGCTGGGTGAATAAGGGGAATGGAACGATGCAGTCAGAGGTGGAAACATGACTGATTTTAAGTCAGAGAGCCCATAAAGTAGGGCCATGAAACCATATATCTAGTTCCAAATGCTTTTACTCAGTTAGTTAGACTAAGAAATTACAAGATTTTAGCCCAAGAATCATTTTGTGAGAGTCTCCTAAAGAGCAAAATATCTAAGGACAGCTAGCTTTAAGATGGCACTTAAACAGTTATTAAAAGAGTGTGTGATGTGACTGCCTGAGGCTGCAGACAAAGGAGAGGACTGGCCTCAATGAATCAGGAGTTCTGTTCCAGCTTTGTATTCCCACAGGAAATCTACTCTGAAATAAATCTAACATTTCGAAATTATGCATTTAGAGAAAGCTGCAAGGTTGAAATCACCCCTGTAAAAGCAGCATTTCCTGATGTTCTTTTGGGATGGAAAAAGGGGCAGCAGAGCCAACTCTGCAGACCAATACTGTCTGCACCTCTGAGGTGCGTAGTCAGGTGCCCATGAATCTTAGGGCTTTACCATTGTCTGGTAAGAGTATATGAGCATACTAATTGCCATCCTATCCTTACAAGCAGAGATCCTGAAAATTTATTCTAGCAATCATGTAACAAGCATAGTCTCAGTCCCTTACTGCAAACTGTGGTCTCTGGCAAGTCCGTCACACGTAGGAGACAATAAAAATTCCTTCCTGTTTTCCCTCACTCTTTTTACATAAGCCAAGAAGCGAAGACTGATACAATTATGCTGATGAATAATAATTAGGGAAACAAGTTGAATCCGGTTGCTAATATTGGTGACACTGCCTAAAAGAGAACCTGAATGGTAACCTGAATGGTTTGCCTCAGTTTCTCAGTAAGAAGCTGTTCAGCCAGAAGTGATTCCAGAGACATGGTACTTCAACAGGTGTTTGCACAGGTTAGCAGAGAACACAGATTTCAGAAGCGTGCCAACATGACACCAGATATTTGGAGGAGATAAACTAGAGACAACTAAGCAAATCAGAGAAAAAAGATGCAAAAATAAAATATGAGAAAATACATTTTCTACATATTTACCTGTGAATTTAGATCCAGACTTTGATTCACAGATAATGTGTCAGTGGTTGGATTTCTATATAAAAAAAAACTTTAAGTCTCCCTGCACATATACCTACAGTTACATTTTGGCATCATTCTAGGTTCACGATCTGCCTATCCTGGAAGCTGGAAAGCAGGTGATGGAAGATGCAGGTGTTAGAGCCTGAGATAAGAAGGCTTAGAACAAACACACATGCAGGCACATGTATACATGTATGCCCCAGTTTGCCTGGGATTGGTAGTGGTCAGCAAAGAAACACTGAATTTCCTCTCACTTCTGTACTGTTTCACAGACAAAAATGTACAGGCTTATGGAAAACACTAACTTTGAAAAAAGTTAAATGTGTGAGTGTAACACAAAAGCATAAGTATTTTATAAAATGCAGAAAGGAGTTGATAGTTTTCTAAAAATATGTGGATTTTTAAAGAAAAAGAAAAAGAAAGAAAATGTCCATAAGGTTAAGCGTGTCAAAGTTCAGCTGATCATCCAGCTTATTTAGGTTTAACTGGGGTGCCTCTAGCATTACAATATATTATTCAGACTATAAATCTTATGGATCAGCACAACGAACTTTTTCAAGAGAAAAGCCATTCAACTGGTATTTAGCTAGGCTAAATACTACATAGATCCACAACTTCTGCACTGAACAGCCTAGGTTAGTAGAAAAGGGATAACAACCTAAGAACAGAATTTCAGATCTAGTTGCTTGGGTGCATTTGCTGGACGTAGGAAGCAGCGGTGGCTGTCGTGACTTTTGTCTGGGTCTTCTCTTCATCAAGTTCACAGCTTGCTCACAGCACCACCTTGGCATTTAGCTTCGAGAGTTGCTGCTGAGCTGCATTCGATGGTTCAAATGAGGTTCAGGGACTGGAATTTTTATTCTAAGTTGCCTGAGATAGCAGAAGCCTACTTGGGCTTGTGAAGCAGTTTTATGTGGGCCAGTCTAAATAAAAATAGGGACCAAATAGACCACTTACGTACAAAGTTGAAGGGTCCTCAAGATTGTGAAAAATAATCATAATCTGAAAGATTCTAGAACTGGGAGAAATCCTGTGGCTGAAATCACTAGACTGTATTTGAAACAGTTAATTTTATCCAGATCATAGTGTTGCGCTTGAATATTTTCATCTGATGGTCAGTGAATAGGAGGAGAACACTGATCGTCTTTTAATGCTGCAAGTAACAGAAGACCCTTTCCCCTCATCATCTTATTTGGCAAACGTATGTGTAGAAATGTCCTTTTCCCTGCCAAACTATGTATTGGAACCAGCTTTGGTCACTGAGGGGGTCTGGTTTCTAAATTCTCATTACAGTTTATCAGCTATGTTACAGCCTATAGCTGGGACAAAGAGCTTTCGTTACGTTACTGGTGCAAAGGTAGCATGAAAAATACAATTCTGAGTGTAATCAAAATTTTTCATATCATGTCAAATAAATTGTAGGCATTTAAGAAAACAAAGAGAATTTTTAATATGAAAAGAAACCCTTGCACTGCTGTAATTGGTACTTGAGAGTGAACAAGTAATATTGATGTTAATCATGCAAGAGAGATTGAAGAAGCCAAATAGACAGATCTGATGAGTTTCAGCATGAATTTGTATTTACTGGATGCATCTTCCTGGTTCACCATAAACAGGAGATTGACATAATCGTAGTACTGCCTGGCCTTAAAAGCGATGACTTTGTGAAACTTAATTTAGCAATTACAGCCTGGAATAATTCTCCATGACATTTGCCAAACCATATTTCTTCCTCTGTTTATTGAAAACAGTTCATTCAGAGGCTTACATTTTTCAACAGCTGGAAAAACAGTGAAACATTTTACTCTGGCTATTACAGATGAAAGAAAAGAATTTTTTTTACTATCTACTTTCTCCTTTTGCATCCAGACCTGTCATTTTAAACAACCAATGAGAGGACCAAACCATTTTATGATTTTGTGATATAGGAAACCCAGGAAAGTAGAGTGCTCTTTGGCAGCTTGGGAATCACATACTGTCAGCTCACTAAACAGTGGCACCCGAGGTGTGGGGAATGTCATGGGGGGCATTGCTTCTAGAAGCAGCTTGGATTATGTGGAATTGAGGGTTGAAGTGGCTCTGAAGAATTGACCAAAAAAAAATTGTTTGTGATATCTCTCCCCAGTTAATCAACAGTTTTGCTTATAATAGAGGCATCTTTTGTGTGGAGGCCCCATCCCTGGAGATATTCAAGGTCAGGCTTGATGGGGCTCTGAGCAACCTGATCTAGTGAAGATGTCCCTGCTTACTGCAGAGGGGTTGGACTAGATGACCTTTAAAAGTCCCTTCCAACCTTATGCATTCTGATTCAATGATTCTATGTGTTTTTAAAAGCTCATAGGAAAAATTTTCTTTGCAATAGGAAGACCCAGAGAAATAGCGTAGAACAAGGCAGAGGGAAAGACTACTCACCTCAAGAGAAAATTACTGTGTGTCTTTTACAAAACCTTTTCAAGTCCAGGAAAAATATTCTCTTTTAAATGACAGTGTACCGTATTGATCAATAGAGAATTGAAAATGCTACAGTAATAAGAGAGAAAGTACAATTTAGCACAATAGGAGCAGACAGGAAATTGCAGATCTTCACAAATTGGCTAAGGAGCAGTATTATTTAACTAACAGCCAAGGAATGCCATTGCAGCAGTGAATTACAGAGAATAACTCTGAGAAGTACCAGAGAAGCAAGTATCAAAAGCTTCCTAACACTGTAAAACTTCTATTTTCCACAAGAGAAAGACAGAGACACTTAGTTTTCTCTCAGCCGTATTTGTATTGCGAATCAAGAGAGTTAATTTATAGACCTAATAAATCCTTCATTTCATCTTGGCAATGCTCTGCAACATCTGGGATTTCTTTCTCTTATCCCAACTCATATTCACCCCAATGCTGGTTTTTAAGTTCAGCATGCAAATTATTCTTGTATAATTGACTCATGAGCATGGAAGAAGGCCCCATTCAAAGGGGGTAGTTTGCTGAATGAGAAATGTAGGACCAAATCTCTTTCCACTTCAAAAAGTGGTATTCAAACACCACATGAAATGGTGTACGAAATATGCTTGATGTATCTTTCTTTAAACTTTGAGCAACTCTTTTGTTTTTGAATTTTTAACTGGACGAGACTGGTTGGCTTTGCTTTCAGTCATGACACCAACTTTCTCTCTTAATGACCTACTACAAAGGTGGGGCTGTGCTTCACTAGGTGTTTGAAAGTCCTGCTGCTGAAGTGGGGCTGCGTTAATAACATTTTTTCAAGTAAATATCTTTTTGTTATATTATCTGAAAGACAGATGCGAGCCAGAATTCCATTCTTCTCTCCCCAAACACAATCTGCTTTTAAGCTGCAAATCAATCCAACATGCCTCAGATGTCTGCCTCCAGCTGACTTCTCCCTTTAAACGTAAACAGTGCAGATTCTCAAGGCCTGTTACTCTGACAACCCTATAATGCCATCCTTTTGACTGTCCAAGCTCTGTAAATCTTCATTCCATCACAGCTTGAAACAGACTGTTCTATTTTCACTGCTCAAGATATGGCAAGCTATAAAAACAGCTTCCATGGTAAACTCATCAGATTATAAAATTGTTTCAGTGTGATCTAAACACCCATTAATGACACAGACAAGTTGTGGCTTTTAACATCTTATTTTATTTGCAGTATAATTACCCAGTGCCATTTCATCTCAGCAATTTGGGAGGAAAACCCCATTAGTTTCAGTGGTGACTAGGCTGAAAAGCAGATGGCCTGGTACAACCACAGGTGAGCACGCGCACACGTATGTGACAGGTATTTAACAGATGGCCTTTTGGCATCTTTAAGTACCGAGCAATATGAAGAGCAGGCACTTTCAAAGTAATGCAAATCACCAAATGCTGACCTAGGAAAAACATGGAGGAAGATGGATGCTTAATGAGGCCAAGTCGTTACCATTGTTAACATGATAGCATTTGCATTTTGCCACAGTCTCAAAATTTCCAATGCCCTGCCATAAAGCAGTGAGATATCCATCCTTCTTAGGAATTGTAACCTACAAAAATGCCATTATTTCCCTCAATAATTAGCAATTACAGGCTACACATCCATCATTTTCATTTAGAAGGGAAAGAGAAGGATTAATAACGGTGTGTCGGAAGCTGAGTGCTTCTTTCAGTCTTAAAAACAATGTAAAGAGAATACAGTTTATTTTAAAAGGGGCTAAACACATGTCTTGCAAGCAGCAAACACGATGTGCTGTTTCCATAGAAACGGAGGTTGGTATTATTAAAAGAAGTGAGCCATTCCGTGGCTAGTTCTCCTGAGGGACCCTCATTTACAGCTAGTATCGGGTAAACTGGGTAAGTGAGTGTTACCACCTGTTGTTAAAGATCATTAGATATGCCTGGTTAAAGCTTTATTAACTCTCTGCTAATTTAAGAAGAAACTGTAAGGAAAAACATTACCTCCTAACCTATAGCTTCTGCTGCAATAATTTTTACATTAAAAATCAAACCCAAAGCTTCCTTTAACTGAGTTGATCCTGAAGGATGCTACTTGCCACCATCCTGAAAAAAGAACAGAGAAATAATTTCAACTCCATCTCACAACCAGAAATATTTGCCGCCTGTTGAACCCTTGAAAGACTAAATAAAGGCAGCAAGAGGAAACTTCTGAAATTAGAAGGCTTGAGTAGTACCAGGAAGATGAGGCTTTATTTCAGAAAGTTACTGAAGCTTTAAAATTAAAATTATATATATATAGCAATCTGGCTACTCAGATCTCCTGTGGTTGATCCTGCATTTTAATGCCAAGAGATTCTTCTAGATATGACAAAGTTGAAGTCTTTATTTTTGTCTGAATTTTTATACACTGATGTTGTTAAAGTCATTTCTGCTCTTGGCCATCGCGGTTTACCAACCGAGGAAGTGGCATATTGGGTAAGGTATGAAATAAGCTACTCATCTCCGTGCTCTCAACACAACATGTTAGATGCTAAAAAGCCAGCTAATACACGAAAAGTATGAGGCTGGTTTTTCAAAGGGGGGTTGTAGCTGTACATATTTCATCATCACTTTGCCTTCAATTTTGAAGCATAATTTCTGTGCATCTTCTACAAAGCCAAATCTGAGCTCCCCATCTTTTCAGTTCCACCTGAGGACATGGGAAACAGTGAGTTTGGTAAACTAGACATTTCTACAAACTGTGGACTTTACAACACAAGGAAGCTGGGCTGCTTTTGCCCAATACAGGAACAGCATAGCCACGGTGCTCTGGTTATTGTTTCAAGATCTGCATGCAATCCATACATAAATGGTTTGAAAGGCTTATTTAGAGCACAGGTCTGGGGTCAGTGATATAGAAAATCTTCAACCTATGTGTGACACTTCACAAACTATGGTACTCTTTTGATTCCCCATTTTTTTTGGTTCAGTTTAAGTGATCCTTTCTCATTAATTCCTCTAGAGCAGGAGGGGTTGGCAGCACTCTGTCAGCACAGATTACACTGCACAGACTTCATATTTGATGTGGCTTCTGAAAGCTTTATTCCAGTGTGTTTCAAGCAAAGGAAGAGCCACTTCGAAGTGTCTGCTATAGATACCAGATTATCACTGTTTTTCTGTTTGCTGTCACAGCTTGAATGTTAAATTCATAGAAAGGGAAAGTTAATTACATGCTTCCAAGCTTCCGCCTTTCAGTGGCAAACAGAAGGTCAATGTGCATTCAGGAAGGACAGAGAAAATTATTTGTCCTCTTTTGCTCTAAAAGAGCTTCTCTTTTCCATCAGTTTCCCAGGGCAGTAAGCCAGCACTGTTCCTAAGGCTGCCTATTGCAACAGGAGTCACATCTAAAGCTCTCCTCCATCAGCATGACAACCTCAAAAGGGAACCACGTTGAGGTCTTTAAAATGTTAATTAAAGTTGACAAAGGCCAAAGCCTGGATATGCTGATGCAAAATGGCAAAGCTTTTAATGCAAAAGAATTCGGGTAGATAATCTAAGTATGGAAAGAAGCTGAGACCCGTGCTTGCTTTGCATCATGAAGTCTGCCCAGGCAGGAGGAAGTCAGTGAGTTTTGCATAGCTTTCACTGCACCCACTGGTTCCTACTTGAAGACTGCCAGGTGTAGGTCAGAGGGTTGAACAACAAAAGTGAGGGTCCTTCAGGAAGCAAGAGAGCTAGTTATCAGAAAACACCTACTTGCTTGCTGTGAGCTATTCAAGCTGAGGTCAAATCTAAGTTCAGACAAATGCCATCCTGAAAAAACCCAATATAATATGTTCACAAAAGAGAAAAAGAAGGTGAGCAAGCAGCAGTAGTTTGGGAAGAGATGAGTGTATATATATATTTATAAAAATCCCTGGCATATATGTTGTGCTTTCATCAGGAATGGTGGGTGAATTGAGGACTTAACTGTGCGTGCTTGAGACATCCATCTAAGCTGTAAGAAAGGTAGGCAGGATGCAGATGAGCAGACGTGTGCATAACACATTTCTGCCTGCTCTATGTCTGTGGCTAAAGGAGCAAAACCTCCACCTGGCAGAAGCTGCTTTAACCTGCTCCATCCAGCTGCTGGTGGCAGAGAGGAGAGCATCATGAGGCCCCCAGACACAGCTGGGTTCTGCACACTCTTGTATGGGGGGCAGTGGAGAAGTCACCCCACAGGAATCTGTGGGCATCCCCAGGTTGCAGGGTGCACGTCCAAGAAATGACGGGCTGGTGTTGGGAGTAGGAAGCACAGGAGCCAGGTGATCCAGGTGAGCACAGCACGAGCCACAGAGCTGCAGCAGGGACCTATCTGTGCAGGTCTGCTCCGGACAAAGGCAGCACATTAAGAGAAAGTCAGGGTAATCAGCCCATTCCTTACACACCACACCCTTCATGTTTACTTTTACATAGGACTAGGTGAGGACAAGCTCTCTAGGGGAAATGCATGCCTTTCTTTCCAAAGAAAAACACTGTATATGTATAGACCCCCAAAAAATTTAGAATTTCAAAAAGCAAGCATTGGCATTTAGGAGAAGCCTGTACAACCATAACAATTTTGCTGTATGCCTGTAAATTATGGTTCAGTTTTATGATACACTGGGGTTTTTTTTTAACCTCCCTTCCATTCAGCACAAGGTTCTCATGCAGCTGGCAGCTATTTAACATTTTGCCTTTTCCTTGGTTTTTTATCATGCAACTCACCAAAGGTCATTTTCCACATTCTATAACTTCTTCTGAAGTTAGAATTAGTAATATCTCTACAGGTTTTTCTGCATTCCCACCCCCCACGGTATCTGAGTGCTTCTTAGACCTGAATTTCTTCAACATTCATGCAAAGTAGGAGGGAGTAGTTATGCTCAAAATTGAGAACCAGGACATGGGAATTAGTTTCCTAGGAAGATTTAGGATGTCATTTGTAGCACCTACTTTTAAAATACCCATTTAGTGCCTAGCCCACAGCAAACAGAGCAAAGGACATCATTAGCTAGCCAAGAAAAAGTGTTGTCAGGAGAGGTGCAGATGCAGCACTGTTTTTCCAAGAGTGCTCACGATTCCATTCCCCTCAAGATTTACAGTTAAGGACATGCCTCTGGAATTAAATGAGAGCAAACCTGGGTGATGGAGTCAGTGCCATTCTTCTCATGCTCTGTAGTCTGTAGGTAATAGCTTTTACCTACATTACGGAAAAGAGATTCCAATTCTTCTTCTGCATAACTAGATTTTATATGGATCAATCCTAATTCCATATGACAGTTCCGAAATTGAAAACAAATAGATCATGTCCTAACACCACCAGGTAGGGTTTTTTTTTTGAGACAAGGTTTCAGAGGGGGCTTTGTTTCATCTCATGGCCCCACTGCTCTCTCAGTGCCCCCTTCTTGCAGTGGAGCTGAGACCTGACTCTGTGGATTTTGTCCTAGGAAACTGCTCTCCTGATCCCCTTAAAAGTATGGGATTTTCAGACCAAGCAGAGAGTCTTCCTGAGCTCCCGACACTGTGGATTCAGATGCTGTCTAGCATCGACTGCATCTGGAGAAACAGAGGGCTGAAGTCAGGATCTCAGTGGGTTTGGGCAGAGCAGCACCACGCTGTGCCCACACCCCGGGGCATCCAAGTAGCATTGCTGACAGTTCAGCATCACAGCAGAATGTGGTATATTTGTTATCAGCAGAAATGGTATTGGTACACTGTCCATGATGAATCTGAGCTGTCAGTTTTTCCTTATGAAGCTCACATTATGTAAGTACCTCTTCACCAGAGCAGGGGCTACAACCTACTTTTCCTGTCTCCCTGATGCTCAGCCTCATTATCCAAAGCTCTCACCTTTCTTTTAGAAATTTTGGATTTCAGTTGAGCCTGTTTTGTGAGGCCAGCTAACCTGTGGAGGAGGATTCAAGCAACTCAGATCTGCGAGATGCAAGTTGTTCACTACATAAACAAAGCAAAAATAGTAGAAGGTCTAGTTATACTTCCTAGCTGGATGCTACACCTCTGGGTATCTCCTTGGGCCTTCCCCTTATGAATGTAGGCCAGAGATTTCAGTCAAGAGTATTTAATAACCCTGAACTGTGACACTATAATGCCTAGGATCCGATTTTCCAATATGTTTGGCATTATATATTGAATGTTAGCTCCTATAGACTTACCTGATGTGCAAACCTGGAGTAACCAGAGTGGAATAAGCAGAGTCACAGGTGGAGCTGAGAAGAACAAGCAATTGGGAATTTCTACTCAAAAATGATTCCATCTGATGTCTTTGGAAACAAAAATAGATGCATGAAGAGCTGCCTTTAAGGTAAGCTGAAGCTCTGAACTCCATAGCAGTATTTGTTGCAGAGCAAAGATCTTGTCTGGAACTTCTAATAGAAGGTGTCTTGAAAAAGAGTGAAGTTAAATTAGGAGGAAGGTAGTAAAGCATGACTACAAGTCTGAGATCAGGTACATGGCATCGTAAGGTAAGTCAAGAAACTGATAAAATGACACTAGATTTTAAAAGGCATTTGTAAAAATAGAACTTGAATATTTTCTGCAGACTACTATGTAACACTGAGATGGGCTCTACCCTGGAATAGACCCTCCTTGGCACTGCAGGCTGAAGGAAGAAAGCAACAGACATTTTAAAAAAGGTCTTAGTGAGGAAATACCACTTGCTATGCATCTCTCCAATTGCCCCTTTGCAGCAGTGCTTTTAGATTGCAACAAAAACTGTTTCATTAGTAGAAATGCCAGTTGTATCCTGGGTTGCCAACCATATCTTGGGCTGCATCAAAAGAAACATGACCAGCAGATGGAGGTCTGCTCTTGTGACACCCCACCTGGGTATTGCATCCAGATCTGGGGTCCCCAGTACAGGAAAGCCATATTGGAGCTGTTGGAGTCAGTCCAGAGGAAGGCTGTAAAGATGATTTGAGGGCTGGAGGTCCTCTGCTCTGAAGACAGGCTGAGAGAGTTGGACTTGCTCAGCCTAGAGAAGACAAGGCTCCTGGGAGACCTTATGGTGGCCTTGCAGTAGCTAAAGGAGGCTTACAGGAAAGATGGAGGGTGACTGTTCACAAGGGCATGTAGTGATAGACAAGGGGCAATGGTTTTAAACTGAAGGAGGGTAGATTCAGATTAGGTATTAAGAAGAAATTCTTTTTTGTGAGGGTGGTGAGATCCTGGCACAGGTTTCCCAGAGCAGCTGTGTCTGCCCCCTCCCTGGCAGTGTTCAAGGCCAGGCTGGATCGGGCTTTGGGCAACCTGCTCTAGTGGAGGGTGTCCCTGTCCATGGCAGAGGGTTGGAACTAGGTGGTCTTTGAGGTCCCTTCCAACCCAAACCAGTCTGCGATTCTGTGATTCTCTGAAATGTGTTAGAACAGAGGGAGGCAGCCTCCAAGAAGCAAGTGGTCAATCTCTTCTTTTGGAAAAATATATTTCCATGCCAATCTTGTGCGGCAAAGAGTGAGATGCAACTGATAACTGTTCCTGGGCATACTAAGGGAAGGCAAACAGAACATATCCACTAAGTAATAGTCTTGTTAAAGCACAAAAATAAGGTAAATCGTATGTCAAACTCAGCATATTCATCCCAACCCAAGCTGCTATATGAGTGGTTTCTGATGATTACAGTGACATGTTAGAAAGTTTTTGCTTGTTTTCTTCTTTTCAGAGCCTGCTAGCAGCATGCACACACAATGCTCTCTCCCATCAATAATCAGGCACGGATGCAGACACACATATATATTGTCTCACAGGCCATTATCCCTGGTGCCACACCTGGCTGATCCTGACCACTCTTGGGTCAGGGATCGTGGTCTCCTCAGACCTGAGGTTCATGACAGAACTGCACCAAAGCAAAGCCAGGTTAGTAAAGCCTCCTCTGTAAACTGTTTAAACTAGTCTGCTTTGACTGAAGCAGATTAAGATGAGGTTTATACAACAGGCAGGAAACATGCAGTTCAGCCACCAGGTCTGACAGGCAATAATTTCCCATAGAGGAACAGTGATAAGTGAAGTGAGGGGTAAGTGGAGGGGTAAGTGGCCCTTCCATTTCTTCCCATCACCACAGCTGGCTTCAGATCAGAGCAGCTGCTGGTGGCCAGGTCACCCACCATCTCCTGCAGAAAGACCTAAGCTTTATGATCCTGAGCTAGGGGTTTAATGCTACCAATTGGGCAATTTGGGGGAATCATTATTATTTTTTTTAATGCAATGATTATACTTGAGTCACTGAATAACAGTGACTTATCTTTCTATGCCATTTTTACAGCACAAATCTATATTTTGCTACCATCAGAAATGTTCAGAGAGCTAATGTGGTGTGACAGCAGTCCAAATGAAATTAATCTGCAAACTGAGATAGTAGCTTGAGGTTGACAGGAATTTCTTCCCAGCTAGAAACCTCTTAGGGAGAGCTTCACAGCTCACTTGGTCAGCTGTATGCCCCATTAAGCATCACTGACTCATATCAGTGAAGGCTTATCAATCACTATAGAGACTGTGAAGAGATTAGAAGTGGTGCAATTCAGTATGGAAAATAGAATCCGGGGGGGGG
>VZTU01014801.1:143850-154105 GCA_013400835.1 Zapornia atra | reverse complement strand
GGGGGGGGGGGAAGTTGGAGGTGTCTTTCTACACCCTCCAGTTTGATTTGCTTTTTAGTGAATTTTTAGTAGGGGTTGAAAGAAAAAAAGATGGAGAAGACGTGAGGGTGCATTTTTGTCTCTTCTCTCACCCGAGTCTCTCTCCAACTCTGCAGGAAAGGGCTATCACAGCCAGATTATCAGAGCAACTGATCTATAACTGCAACTCGTCTGGTAGTAAAGGCATTATACTTTGGCATGAAACATATGCCCTTCTTTCCTTGCCTCAGACAGGTGTGGCTGTAACCTTGCTCTGATTTCACATTTTAGGCCATGAAGACAGGAAATGCTGCTGTGAAGCTCTTGCTGTTTCACTTGGCCACAATGACTAAAATGAATGTAAAAACCTGTTATCTACAGACTGAAAGTGATGAAAATTCTTTTTCTGATGCTCCCATAGATAAGCTGCCAATGGCTTCAGTTTCTGTGGCAGCAGCAAGTTAAGACCATTTTATTTGCTAATTAGAAAGCTTTCATGCTTAAGCACACACTATAGTATTGATCACTTTACTGTCTGCAAAGCATAATTTAGATAGAAAACCAAAACGAAACCGAAACCTGGATGTTTTACAAAGGCAAATCAAAATACTGCCTTCCACTTTCTTTACTGTTTGCAGTCCTACTTTCAGGTGTCTTAGACATTCAGCTGGAAATCAAAAGCTCAAAGAGTTCAAATAACAAGATATCCTAAATATACAGCAACGAAGCACTAATTACATGTTTAGAAAAGTTCTGAAGTCTTAAATCTGCCCGGGCTTTCTATCAGATTCCTTCTTGGAAAGGTATTTGATAGTCTTTATTACACATGAGTCTGAACCTGAGCCTCTCCTTTTGCATGCCTGCGATGTGGACTGGTAACTTCAGAACATGAATAGACACATGAACTCTGAAGGTGCAAATGTCAGCTGAATGCCATTCTGTATGGGTGACAACAGTTTCTTTGGGAAAATTAAGCTGTGTTCCATGTCATCGAGCAGAATGACCACTGACCCATTACTGAGTGAGTTTACATTGTGAACTAGCTAGCCAGGCTTTCTAGCAAGAATCGCACTTAATAACAGAGAAAACATGCTGAGTGAAAAAGGAGTGAATTCCGATGCCAGTAACTGATTCTGCATGTTATAAATAACTTCCCAATCACTGCTTAGGCAACTTTCTTATCTACAAAGCATCCACCCTGTGTACTGACACAGCTGCCTATCTTTGAAGCTCAGCAACATACCATTTTATCATTCGAAAAGCAAAACAAGTAGGACTTATTAAAAAAACCCAAAAACCCAACAAAACAACCACAACAAAACAAAAGAGCAAACTTGCAGAAATTAGGACTGATAGAAATGGATGGAATTTTTGTATAGAGAGTAAATTTCTAATGCCATTCCCAGTTTCAGTTTGAATTTTACACCTCAGAATATCTTCCTCAATATCAGTGTACTCAAAATTGAAATTACTTCCAATTTAAGTCAGCTGGGAGGAAAGGAGTCTTAACAAATGTCAGATCTCAAAAGGTGAAGACGAAGCATGTTTTAAAGATCAGCCTAGAAAACCTGAATAAATGAGCAACCAGAAACACCTACCTATTCCACTGTTACTACTAAATGCAATTTCTTTCCATGAAGGAGGTAGGCTGTGTGAGCATCAATGCAAGTAGCATGAGAGGAAGCAGGTACCTGATATCATTCTCCTATTTCCATGTCAAATGTGGATATCCATCCGTTTCAAGAACTGACACACAGTCTCACAATTTGAAACGTGTTACTTCTGTGCTTGGTATCACTCAGTGACAGCATCTGGCCCAATGGTTTTGATTATAAGGCAAAGAGGTTTCTCTCCTTCACAGCACACAGAGAACAGAAGAGGAACTGAACCAACTGCCCTTAAGTTTTCATGACAATAATCACTTCAGAAAATTTTGACCAGATTTTTCAAAGCAATCTGACATGATTTTCCCTCTAACCTCAGCTCCAAATGAGCTCACTTCAGGAAACTCTGAATAAGTGAACAATAGCAGTCAAAATTCATATGACTGCCTGATAAAGTAATGCATGATTGCCATGAAGAAATCAGCCAGTCTGAGCATTAATTTTATGTAATTTAGATATACTGCAAAAGTCTCTTTTAAAGGCTCCTTTCCACCCATAGACGTGTATAACTGAGAAAGAGTTAAAGAAGTAGCTTCCAGCATGGCATTACAATTTGCTCCAGCTATACTTGCTACATTGCAGAGGTTCTTAAAATTTCTAAAATGGTCACACTTTCTGGTATGGATTGCAGAAACATGCTTGATACTGGAAAAGTTTTTCCAAACAGACACACTTTGATCAAATACATTTTAAAAAGACAACGAAATTTAAAATATTCTTAGGAGCTATTTCTCCATTTTTCAAGTTCTTCTCCCTCAGCAGGAGAATGTCTTTTAGCCCTTCACAACAAAGGCAATGTAGCATTTCTAGGTATAAAACTACTTTTCAGGTTTTCGGGACCAAATCTCCTGCCACACTGAAGGAGCTATTATCCATAATTGAAACACAGTCATAATCTCACCTGTTTTTTTACTGCTTATAATTGATTTAGAAAAAAATAATTGGACAGCTCCTGGGTAATTGGTTTAGAAAAGTGTGGCACAAACTTTTAATTAATGGATGGTACCTGCAAAAAGGTCTGAAATCATCAGCCTTTGGTGCCTGGTCAACTCTAGGTACATGTAGGAACCAGTAGTAGTCATGCTGCATAATTACACCTGGAAAAAGGCCAAGCATGCATATTTACACATGGGAAACAGTAGAAGGAATTGAGAGCGTGCTCTGTGCTCACTGGGAGTACCCCCAGCCCAATGAGCATGTCTGCAGTGCTCTGCTCAGGTCTCTGTTGCAGAGCAAGAGTACAGGTGCAGCACAGGTTTTGCCTGTTCCCTGTCAAAAATGTAGAAATACAGCATTTCCACATTGCTGCTGCTTAGCCCCAGCCGGCAGCTGAGCCCCATGCAGCTGGTCACTCACTCCTCCTCAGTGGGATGGGGGAGAGAATCAGAAGAGTAAAAGTAAGAAAACTGTGTTAAGATAAAGACAATTTAACAGGCAAAGCAAAAGCTGCACGTGTAAGCAGAAGGAAACAGGAAATTCATTCCCCACTTCCCACAGGCCGGCAGGTGTTCAGCCATCTCCAGGGAAGCAGGGCTCCAGCACGCATGATGGCTACAAATGCCATCACTCTGAATGTCTTCCCCTTCCTTCTTCTTCCCCAGCTTTATATGCTGAGCATGACATCATACATTGTGGGATAACCCTTTGGCCAGGTGGGATCATCTGTCCTGGCTGTGCCCCTTCCCAACTCCCATGCACCCTCAGCCTTCTTGCTGTTGGGGTGGGGTGAGCAGCAGCAAAGGCCTTGGCTCTGTGTCAGCACAGCCCAGCAGCAACAAAAACATCCCTGTGTTGCCAACACTGTTTTCAGCACAAATCCAAAACACAGACCCATACTGGCTACTATGAAGAAAATTACTATTCCTTAACAAAGCCAGCCTTCCTTAACAGGGGAAAAAAATAAATAAAAAATTGCCTTCATATATTAAAAAATCACTGTAGAGATGTGCTATTCATCTTTGCATACCACTGCCTCAATCCCACTTTAGAAACTGTCTGAGAAGAAAGAAAAAGACCAAAAGACTTTGCCTTTTGCTTCAAGATGACAATGGAAATTATGGGAAGCATTTGTATTTCAGTCACTTTGGCATTACTCTGGAAAAACTTCATTGACTAATGGAATTACAGTGGATTTATATCAGCATAATTGAGTGCAATCTAGTCTTGTGCATTATAATGTAGACAGATATTTTTTTTCCTAAGTCATAAATTAAGGCTCATCCAATTACACTCTAACATAACACCCAGTATTTTTTTCTCTTTCTAAAAAGAATTAATGGCAGGTAAACTTGCATACACTGCAAATCAGTAATTGTTAGTAAAAATTCGCCATTTAATGTCTCTTCAGCAAATATTTGGAAGCAGTTGTTAACTCTAATAACAAGTGAAACATGCCCATGGACAGTCTGAGTGAAGATGTTGGGCTGTACTGAACAGATTATTAGACTTTTCATCATTATTCCCACGGATGAGTTTGTTATATTTTGTGTTTACTTGTTATGTAGCATCTAGCTGGAAGTTTTCTGAGAATGAGTCCCATATTGCGATAGTCATTTAACCCTCAGAGTGCCATACAGAAGTAAGACAAGGGCAAAGTGGGAGGAAGAGAAAGGACTGGGGTTATTTCTACATTAAGGAGTGCCAAATGTTAAAACTATAATTGTTTGAACTTCACCTGTTCTATTCTAAGGACATATTAAATACCCTGTCTAAATCCTTCGCTGTCTTACATGTGTAAATTATTGAGTAATGCTTTAATTATTAAAGACCAGCACCTATTAAGACAAAACAATATATTCATATAAGGCACATATACAAGGAAACATAAGAAATGTACAGGGATGCAGAAGTCATTATTTTCACTGTACAGAATTTTGGTCAATTATTCTGCATGTTCAAATAAT
The DNA here is from genome assembly GCA_013400835.1 of Zapornia atra. Taxonomy (NCBI): domain Eukaryota; kingdom Metazoa; phylum Chordata; class Aves; order Gruiformes; family Rallidae; genus Zapornia; species Zapornia atra. The sequence goes on along the minus strand of VZTU01014801.1, from coordinate 149,520 downwards.
TCTGTTAAAAGACTCCTCTACGTCTTTTAGGATAAGCACAGAAAAGATCCGTTTCTTCTCAGGCTTTGGATTTTCTCTGAAGTATTTTTATTAAAATGGTAATTATATCTAACTGAAATCATCGATATGTCATAAAATATTCATCATTCCAGTGAGGTGTGGCCTAGGTGGCTTGTTATTCCCACAGGTGAATGAAACCTTAAGTAAGACTACTTAAGTATGTGCAAATGTGGAGGATCTGACCCCCAAACTTGCTATTTTGCTCAATTCCTCAAAATCAGATTTAAAGACAGATGTAGGAGGGTACACTGATCTCAAATATATGGAAAAATCACACTTTGCTGAAAATTTACCTGCCAAAGATTTTTTTATTGCCTGAGCCAAGGCGTTATCCAGTCTGTGCTGCCCAAGAAGACTTTGGAATTTATTTGGAAAACAAAACCTCCACATGAAAACTCAGGCTGAGAAGTGGTAGCCGGTGGACAATTTTTGGCTTCTGTTTTCATCTGACACAAAGTTAAAATACAATGCGGAGGGTCGTCTTGTTCTCCCATCAGTTCCAGTTAGTAGCATGACTAATAGAAATAGTCTCGATTCAACCTGCACTGCATCAAGAGACATATTCCCAAGAGCGTAGGGGAGCAGAAGAGGCATTTATGTCTCTCAAAATAGGAAAAAATCTGTTTTGCATACTTAACCATACATTTCTGTACAAACATGTTCCAGTATACTTCACTACACCTAGGCTGATACACCTGTGGCCTTCTGCACCTGAAGTTAGAGAAGTGTTGTACAGTACCAACTGTAGGCTGAATTCACGGCCCTGATCATTTGAATGTGCAGCCAGTTGCCAGGTCACAGAACTGGATGCATGAAATCCCAAGCAAACTACTTACGCCCTCCCAGAAGCAAACCCTAAACCAAGGCTATTTCACACTACCCATAGGCACTGACACCACAGGAGCAGGAACTCTATGCCCACATCACGCCGAGACTGTGAAGAAGTCACTTACATGAGGAGTAGGTTTGATAGTAGATTGCAGTTCCTGGGACCCCATGCAAAACCTTAACAGAGCAAAACTTGCACCATGTAGGAACTGTAGACTTTATGCACAGTAAGACCTTCTGCCATACCTGCATGAAAAAAGCAAAGAAAAAGGAAAATATTGCAACACATTTAAAAAGCTGAGAGCCCTGTCAAAGCAACTGCCAAATAGCTTCTTCCAGTGCAGGTGAACCTTCCCGAAGGAACTCCACCTTCAGCTTCCTTATACAGATGTGCACTGAAAGCCTCTGAAACCAGTAAGGGTGTGACCAGAGGGCCCTTCCATGCATGCGTGAACACACGCACACACGCACATATACACACATACACACACACAGAGTGATCATTTCAAAGCATCATACAGATGGCAAGGTTGAAGGTGCATCATTCTACGAGTTGGCTCTGCATTGAGGATTCTGGTCTGAAACACACACAGGAATAATCTGTGTCCCCAAAAATCCTTCACATACATCTTTATTAAACAACTTATTTCCTAACCAATGTTTGTTACACATCAGTCTGATGACTGCAGTATTTTACACATAATAAAATAAACATGTTTTCAGATGCATATCAGGAGTACATTAAAGAACTATGTCAGTTCTAGTCTTTGCAGCAGTATTTCAGATACAGCTATGGGAGCCCATGAACCTGTCCTCAGCTCTTCACTAGTGCTCATTTCTGCAGCTCAGGTTTATCTGTTGTGAATCAAAGTGATTCAGTTTTTGAAAATACTGCTCTGTATAACTGGATACTGATGATCCTGTTTGATTATCCTGTTTAATCAGTGTCCAAATGTTACAGACACAGGATAAATTCTAGGAGCTGTTCTAAATGTTATGATTTGATGAGGGATTTGATGAGCAGCTATATCAGCATGCTGGCTAGTAGCTTTGTTAATCTTATATATCCTGATACGGTTCGGGAATCATCTTGGATTAAGAAAAAGCGCACCAACTGTTTTTCCATGTGCAGCCTCCTCAAGACTAATCTATCTGTTCACCTGCTTCATTTAATTAAATTCAGTTTTGTCTGAAACTCAGTGTCCTTACTGCAGATGGAAGGTTTTTTCATAGCCAGACCTGCAGTGCACACCACCACATTTACCAAATGCCCTGTCTTCGCTGCACAATCACCTGTATAACTCCTGAGTATTTCAACAGCTTATTGAACAAGAATTTTTTGTTTTAATATAAAGTAATTACTTTTGCAGTAATTTGATGTCTTGGTTTGGAGCAATCGATATACACAGCTGATGTGAAGGAAGATTTCTGTTTCCAACCTATTGTCAGCAAACATGCACTTCCATAACTTCATCCATTAGCCCAATTATGGAGCTGTACTTCAGTACAAGTGTAACATATCCTGAATATTTTCTTTTTCATGAGTCCATTTCTGGTTCCACAGAATAAACAAGAGTAATTGAATTAGTTCAATTTGTAGCCACTCATAAAAGGATGGGAACATTATGAATCTGAGTCTGCAGACTATTTTGTCTGCTTGTCTGTCCCCTCCATGCAATGCTACAGGCTTAGGGAAGAGTGGCGGGTAAGCTGCCTGGCAGAAAAGGCCCTGGGGTGCTGGCTGACAACCCGCTGAACATCAGCCAGCAGTGTGCCCAGGTGGCCAAGGTCACCAACAGCATCCTGGCTTCTGTCAGGAACAGTGTGGCCAGCAGGACTAGAGAAACAATTGTCCCCCTGTACTCTGCACTAGTGAGGGCACACCTCAAGTAGCGTTCAGTTGTAGGCCACTCACTATAAGAAAGACACTGAGGTGCTGGAGCATGTCCAAAGAAGGGCAGTGAAGCTGGCAAAGGCTCTAGAGCACAGGCCTTAATGAGGAGCAGCTGAGGGAACTGGGCTTGTTTACTCTGAAGAAGAGGAGGCTGAGGGGGGACCACATGGTTCACTACAACTCCCTGAAAGGAGACTGTAGCCAGGTGAGTGTTGGTCTCTTCTCCCAGGTAGCAAGCAGTAGGACAAGAGGAAATGGCCTCAAGTTGCTCCAGGGAAGGTTTAGATTGGGTATTAGGAAAAAATTCTCCACCAAGAGGGTTGCTCAGCACTGGAACAGGCTGCCCAGGGAAGCAATTGAGTCACCATTACTGGAGACATTTAGAGACATGTAGATGTGGTGTTTAGAGACATGGTTTAGTGTTGGACTTGTCAGTGCTATGTTAACAGTTGGACTCTATGATCTTTATGGTCCTTTTGAACCTATATGATTCTGTGATTCTATGAGTCTCTTCTATTCCATCACCTATTACAGAGAATAAGATCATTTAAAACCACTGAGGATTTTTTTTTGGGAGGAGTATTTTTTAACTTTTCATTTCTTCCAGGCTGAATTCAGATGGTTTGAAAACTTTGCATGTGGTGTAAAGTGAAATGAGGCATAAGGAACTGTATTTCCACCTAAACAGATTTTAGATAGATCAAAGAGAATATAGAGACTTTAAGTGCATGAGTCAAACTTCCTGCCATCTCAAAGCAATCAAACAATTGCACTGCACTGTCAGAAAAGGAAACATCAGCACAAAGTTCAGCAAACAGAGAAGTTTCTACCTTCTTGTAACCATTTACTTACGATTTTTTTTAGTCTGTGCACTTTAGTACTAATGCATATCTTAGCAAGGTGGTTCCTGAAAAAGTTTTTTTTCATGAACACTGCCTTTTTCTTCAGGTCAGGTAACTCCAAGTCATGGAGCGCCAAGTCATGGAGCTAATATTGAGATGGTTTTAAGAAATATAACTAATATAGCAAGAAAAGTGTAGTGGTTGTCATTAGCAGTGATCAACAACCTTTTTTTGTACAAGGTTGAAAATAGACAAACAGGTACTTGCTGATGGTGATGAGAGAACTTCAAAATACCTTAAATGATATCGTAAATGTCCATTTCCTTCTCTTCTTGGACTAGTATGTACAGAGGAGGCAAAAAAAGAAATGGCAACTTGGGACCATTTGACTTCAAGAGCAACATGATTACTGCAGTCACCATTAGCACAAAAGACTTGGACTTGGTATGCTGAACAACATCCTTCAGGGAAAAACTCTGGAAAATGTGAAGGTTTCTGGCATGTTGATAGTCTTCATTGTTTATAAGATTTTATTTTCATAATCCTGGCCACATGTCTTGAATACAATCTTTGTTTTCCAGCACCCCTCACAGACAGCTACTTTTAATTTTTGTCAAGCCTTGTCAGGAGCTCATTGTGGCAGTGGACTCGACAGCCAAGGCAGACCAATGGGTTCTTGTGCAAGTCTTCCTCCCCTCAGAGCTCCATCCTCAGCTTCCTGCTTGAGATGCTGAAGTTTTTATCTCTTTGCAGCTTCTGACATTAGCAGTTTTGAAGGACAAGGCTGTATTATAGCTCCAAAAACTGCTCAGAATTATTCTGCAACCTACTTCTGGTGCAAAAAAGGCTACAGTATCAGTGTGATGCTTCACATACATATCTTCTTGGCTGGGTTAATTAACCTAGACAGATTGCTGTATTAATGTTGCTACACTTCATTTGATCCCCAAGATAACTTGGATATACTTCAATAAATACAATACACTTCCATGTGTGTATCCAAAGACAAAACCTGAGAAAGTACTTGAGAGAAAAAAATTATAAGGGATGGAATACTTTGCCTCCAAATGCCATGATCAATATCACTCAACAGAACAAGGAACAAGAAATATAGTCTTCCATTGTCAAACCCACCATGCTTTTCAGACAGATAAATCACTGTGTCAGTCAATAGAACTGCAAAGACAGGGAGTTTGGGAGGAAACATTTCAAACTGGTTGAATCAGGTTAAGGACAAGATACGACATTCGGGAAAAGGTTTTTAGAAACAGATTTTAACATCTATAAGAAAACAATTTTTTCCTTTATTATATGGGTTCTGGATATTTCTTCAGAAAATAAAATTATAAGTTTACACTTCAGGAATTGCAATTAAAAGTTCATTTTTCCTCCCTAAAACTAACAATTGAATGTGACAATTGGGATTTCACAAACAAGGAACTAAATTGTTTTTTTGTCTGATATCCATTTTTCACTCTAAGTAGAAAGAAAATTGCTCTTCATATGAAACATTTCTTTTCAGTGAGAAACAAGCAATGGACAGAAAATGCATTTCACTTCCCAAACCTGTGTGTCACCGTGTAAGACCGTTCAAACTGAGTTTTAAAATGTTATAATCTGTGAAGTATTCAGGGCCCAATGATGCAAGTTCTTACTCCTTCTAGCAATCCCATCTGCTTTCTCAAGTGAATACAGATTAGCAGGACATGGGTTTTCACCTGTAGATTGAGAAGGAGGCTTGTAATTCCTAAAAACGAGAACTACCATAAAGGAGCTCAGATTTTGTTGGGTTTTTTTTACTTGCATTATTCAGACATAATTTCTATGTTTACTTTCCTAACATGGTCAGATTTGATAAAGATCTGAAAAGAAACATTTATATTTCAGAATATTTTGCCACTCAAAATGTAAATACCACTTGATTTCATATAGCACTTAGAATTGTCAAGGTATTAATTTATTAATTTACAATAAGTCAGATTGTGGCAGGGTAATATCTGGGTTAGTGTAACTAATATGCATTAAATTTCAGATTACATGTATTCT
>VZTU01014801.1:62747-143814 GCA_013400835.1 Zapornia atra | reverse complement strand
TGAGAAAACAACCACCCCCCCCCCCCCCCTCCTTTTTTTAAGACTACTTCAATCCATCTGAAATACATTTGAAACCTGCTTTGGAATCCATTATTTCCATCAACTCATCAGCTAGGGAACTTCATAATATATTTCATAAAATGATTAACTTTCCTCAGAGTCCATTTCCTTTCCATCTTAATACTATAAAAACCTTAATTATAAGACTTACGTCTCAATTCCTTTTTGCTTAGAATGTGATGATTATACTAGTAATGAATGATGGCTATTTATTAATAACAAATACGTTGCATTTCAATACTACCTTTCACTGAATGATATCACTACCAAATTTTAAGGCCAGTATTACAGTTGTCATAGGGAGTAAATGCAAAGAGGGGCTTTCAAGAGCTAATCTGTGCAAAAAAAACCCAAAATAAATAAAACTCCAAACCAGAAGTCCAAAGCTCAACACCACAGAATTTAGACTGCTTTCTTTTCAGTTCTTTTCTTTGAGTTAAAATGCTTTTATATTCTTTTAAATGCACATATATGTGCTCATCATTATCTTCCTAGTTCCACCTGCTCTGACATATTAAAAGGGAAGAAAAGAAAGATTCTGTAGGTGATCTTTAATCTAAAAATGAATACATGAGCCCTTCACCCTATACAGAACACATTGTGGTTTTCTTTTGGGATGGCCTAAATGTTGCTTTAATTTTCATTTCATGTGCTAAGAATGAAGTTTTTAATAACACTAGTTCCTTTACCTCCTTATCAAGATCATAAGAAGACTTGCAAATGCGTGTTGGCCATTAAACAACCAAGTATATAGGAATTCACTTAGCTTTCCAGGATCATATGTAGTTACACATAATGTACCAAAGGATTTGTTCTACTTTTAGAAAATTAAGACACATTTAAGATTCACTTGAAATATGTTTAAACACTAGAATTTATTCCAAGGCAGGCTGTCCCCTGTGCCAACATAGACATGCACAGGGTTTATTTGAAATACCTATGGGTGTTGCTATTCAATTCTTAGGCCCAAAAGTGCTGAATAACTGAAAGCAGCCTGGGAAAAAACAGAGGTCCTAACTAGAATTACTATTGATATTAAAAACTGGATCATCCCAAGAGAAGAAAATCGTTGGAAAGAAAAATCTCAGGACAGCAACAAAAATTCCCAGATGAAGCTGCAAAAATTTCCACCAGAATTTTCAAAACATAACACAATTGGGGTTTTTTTGCATTCTCATATCCTTAGAAAGCAGTAGTAATTATTCTTCTCAAGTCAACATCAAACAAGATGTTTAATGAACGTATAAAAATACCAGGATGACTCATTTAAGTTTGCAACAATGAAAATTTAAACAAGCGGACTAAATAAAGCCCAAGCCACATTATTTGTACAGTAGAAAGCAACCAACTGTGGTCAACAGCGAGACCCACCCACATTGTCTAGTACACACATGGAATTACACAACTTGTTCCAGTTTTCAAACATTTTTTTCATTTATTGAAAATTTAGTCCTAAAATAGTTTTTCTCATACTTTCTCCAGGCTATGGAGAGTTTTTCCTGCAACTATTTATTCTCTTACAACATGGCCCCAGTTATTTTTCTTGGTCTGTTGTTTCTCTCTATGACTTCTCATAATGGTTCCATGCATTAAAGGAAATTCTGCCTCTGGTAAGAATAGTAAGGAACTTAAAAATGACTGTTCTGTGATCCATAATACCCCCAAGTAAAAATGCTGGTCAAACGCATAATTCATAGTCTATGTGCCACTATAAAAAACCAACAGAGAGATAGAATAGATTTATTGTTATAAACAAAAATGTAAAGAAAGTGTGATCACAGATTACGAACCTGTAAGCAACAGAACAGTCTCTCTGAAGATAACCTTCAGTGCAGTCGTTATAGGCAGGTTCTAACATTAATTCCAGGTGTGAGTCTTAACAGGATTGTGATCTGAAATAATTTCCACTTTCTCAAACCTCATACTGCCTACATTTTATATATCTATATTCTTTTCTACCTATTAGTGTGTCCTTATATCCATCATTAATTGTTAATTTACAGGACAAGGTTCTCAAATTATCTGCAAACCATCTGGCCAAAAATCACACCCAGTGTTTTGTTATTCCTTTGATGATTCCAGGATGTAAATCATTTCCCAACTGGTCCATAATTTTTTTGAAATCAGTTTCTCTGCAAACCTACTGTCTAATTTATCATTCTGACTACAGAAGTTACATCCATTACTCAGAACTCAGACTCATCCCGAGTAGTGAAGTGTCCCTGAATATTCAGTCATTCCAAATATTCCGAACATGAACGTTCCTTTTGACCACACTGGTTTTAGCATGAATTAAAGTCAATTTACAATGTATCAATGATCTCTAGGGAAAAAAATATCTAGGAGTGAGGCCTAGTATGTGTTTGAGTTTCATGAAGCAATGTACAGCTCATATAAAGTATTTATATAGCAGTACTATAAAGTCATATGCACATATCATGCAGTGAGTGATGTGTCAGTAAGAAACAGCATACTGGTCCCCTGGGAAGTATAAATTACAAAGCCATGGAAGAAGAAAAAGTCAACCAAACAGGACTAGTGCTGAGCATACAAAGAGAAGTAAACATGGGAGCTTTAAAATGTCTTGTATAATGTGGTACCTAGCAATGTTTTCACAGTGAAAAGGGAAGGAAAGAAGATACTGAGGGGATGTGTTTAGGCAAAATGGGTAGAATGAAAGGAGGTGTAATAAAGCCAAGGCAAAATGAAATATGACATAGGTTTGAGAGGCTCAAAGAGGAATTTGGTCTTTAGTAGGAGATAGATGTTGTCCTTTTTTTTTAATGCTCTCTTTTTTATTGCTCTGAAAGTATCCTCACCTTGTCTAGGGTTTCTGGGTACGTTACATACATCTATCTGGGTTTCTACATATGTTCTCTTTTCCACCCCAGAAATGACGTCCACATAAAAACTGGGCTTAGGGTTACCTGTCTAGAATTTCCAAATGCCCAGCAGCCCCGATGGAGGAGCTTTGGCCAGGCTACAGACATCTGCAAATCCCAAATGGATGGACACTTCACGTGCAGAAATGCATAGAACAGAAGTTTTAGAGTTTAATGCGTCCTGGATGCATTGAACTCACTGCACAATGTTGCCTGGTACATCCATGTTCATTTATGTTTAAGAATTACAGAGAGATAAGAAAGCACTACTTCTGTGTTAATGAACTATGGTAGAGACTTTAAGGAGGTAATTCTGGGAGTATGTGAGTATCTAAGGGAGTTTCAGGTCCTCAACTGAGCAAGGAAAAGCATAAATTAATCTGTTTGTCAATGGTGTAATTCACTGCAAATGAACGGGATTTCTATAGCATGGATGAGGTATGAGGATCAGTACACTGTTTTTGTTAAAGTCAGAGGACTAGCTGCAGCCCAGGGGACTTGTTGGTACTCATGCTAAAGGAAAAAGAAACAATCATTTTTTCTGTAAATGCTGGACTGGTTTTCAGTGATGAAGAAGGAAAATAGGGGACCTGAGGAAAGACCATACCTTCACTCATGATTGGTCTGAGTATCTGTATTCACCAGTACTGTAAATATATCACACAGAAACTCAGCATTTTCGAACATAAAGTAAAATGATTGAAAAGTGTTGACTTATTTGGTTGGGGTGATGAGTGGGGAGGGTGGAAAAGGTGAGGGTACAAAGAGGGCAATCATCTGTCAGCTCCTGCCATCTGCAAACCAGGAAGACTTGGTACCAAGAAGAGGCAAAGTGGGGAATCAAATGGTAAGGCCCACCCTGAGGGAACAGAGAAAATGAACAGAGAGCAGGTTACTTGCAGGCAGCAGAAGGAAGCTGTGGGAAAGAAGAAATCATTCAGTGGACGAGAGAGAAACAACACTCAGCCAAGCAGGGGAGTGCATGTTCTCAAGGCTCCAAAATGTTCTTGGCAGGCCTGGAACAAGCCACCTGTTTCCTTTTTCATTCCCTTTTTTTTTAAAGTTTCCTTCCTATCTAACATTGTTGGGTTTTGTCAGCATAGGAATTTACCCACACTGCTTATTTTCAGTATACAACTTGCAGAACACATCATTCCTGGGCAGTTACTTGCAGCTACACATATATATGCATATTTTTATTGTAGTCTAGTTTGTTTTTAAAATACCCAACTTGCTAACCTAGAAATAGACATAGACAAAACCTGGAACAGGACTTTTCTCAAGATTGTTTCAGGTCAGGGGCAGTCAGGACATGGTACAGTGGTAAATACAGGCAGAAAACCTCTCATGTGCCATGAGACAATTAGAAATGCAACTGAAATTTTGTTCCTTGTCTCCTTGTAGAGATGTTCAGTGAAGCATGACATAGAAATTCAGGGAAGTTTTTAGAAGATTCAATTTCAGACGTGAAAATTGCAAAGGAGAGTAAACTCAAAATCTAATGACAAAAAACCAGTATTACTTGATCTTGAGCACAACCTCCTTTGGCTTCCTCTGAAGTCTTCTTTCATATGCATATTTTTCCAGACCAGTTCACAGGGGGATAAATGGCTTTCCACTTCTCATGCTTTTCATTTAATAAACATGTTTGGGGTCCCTGAAATGCCTTCCAAGCAGAGTTTATAGGAGAACAATGTGCTTGAGATTGTGCCTTATGTCAGGAAAAAGCAGAATTAATATACAAAGAGAGGGGTGACCTTGGCCGCCAGACCCCCCTAAATTCAAACCCAGTTTTACCTGCTGTGTGGTTTTAGCTCATTTTCCTGAATCCTTTAATTTGCTTTGGCCTCAGTTCTTGAGCATAAGCTGTCGTGAGAACATGGGAGCTCCAGCCTGTGAAGTATCCATCTTCTGTTGTGTATTGCTTATGCTCTGTCCCAGAGTGCATTGCCTTGAGAAGGAGACAGGGTAGAAGAAGATGGAAAAACATGGAGGGGCCAAGCCCTGCCATTTCCATGGTGAGGGAGGTTGGAAACTATCTGCTTGGTGAGACACAGCCCCCCTTACCACCCCTCACCCCCACTAGCACTGCCTGAATCCCTTGGTGAGCCCCAGCAGCCCCAGGGGCAGACCAAGAAATGCGAGATGGTCATGGTTTGCTCAGTGGTACTGCAAGGACCAAGTAGGGTTGTATCAATGTGGGGAAGGGGTCTGTCCCTCCTGCCCTGGGGACAGCTGTCTCCAGGTTCATTGTCATGTGTAGCTCAGGCACAGCCCTGACTGCCCCTGCACACACAGAGTCAAGTGGCCACAAACCAACCTACCTGCCGGCTGGTCTGCTGCTTGCTGTGTATGTTTTAATTTGAAGGGACATATGTACCCATTTGTACCCACCAGTACATCCAGTCCCTGTAGTTAGGAACAAGTTCAAGATTTGCTTTAAACAGTACAATAAATTAGCACAGCTGTTTGATTCAAAGCAATCTGTTTACTTGCCCACATGTGACTGTGTAAAGATTATAGAAAATTAAAACATCTAAAAGTAGAAAGGTTGGCAGGAAGAAAAGAATTTAAAGGTGTCATGTGAGTGTCCAGAGTTTGGCTATGACACCTCTGAACCACACAGGCCTGTTCCTGCTTCCATCTTGTCACCCTCACCCAGCTCTCAAAGGGTTCGGCATCAAAATCAGTGTGTCTCCTTTCCCCTCTTTTGGTGAGAACAGCAGAAACAGTCCTAGAGCCTGCCAGTCTGTACCTGCCCCACCATGCCTCCCTTACCATCAAAGCCACCCTGTGTGAAATCCTGTGATTCAGCCTTGAGAAAAGAAGACTGAGAGGGGATCTTATGAATGTTTATAAATATCTCAAGTGTGGGAGACAGAGGGAAATAGCCAGCCTCTTTTCAGTTGTCTCTGGAGACAGGACAAGGGGCAATGGCCTCAAGTTGGAGCACAGGAAGTTCTGCACCAACATGTGGCAGAACTTTTTCACAGTGAGGGTGACAGAGCCCTGGGACAGGCTGCCCAGGGGGGCTCTGGAGTCTCCTTCTCTGGATATTCAAGGCCTGGCTGGATGCCTATCTGTGTGACCTGTCCTAGGGAACCTGCTTTGGCAGGGGGGTTGGACCCGATGATCAAAATAAAAACCAAGAAGGGCTCGTGTCACCCTGCGGGCATCTGCTGTTCTCTGGGCTCTGATGGGAAGGTTAGCTGAGGCCTGGAGAGTCTGGTGATCCTAGGACAGAGCCACGCTTTTCTCATTTACCACTGCAGCTTTTCAAGAAACTAAATGGTTATGAATTCTCAGCAAAAGTATACCCTTGTATCATTTTCCATTGTAGGCAAAAGCGGTGCTGGCATATGCTGGCGTTCATGATCTCCTCTCCAGTTAGAGGCACACCTCCTGGGAGACATCCAGGTACTTGGTGCCTCCAGATTAGATTTAGTGTCTTTAATCCAGAGAGAAGCACCCTGCCCTCAAACCTCTGGCACAGGCTGAAGAGGGGTTCTATTAAGGGATGAGTCTTCCAGCACAAAGTAAGGAAGATGCAAGACACTCCTAAAGTAACCTGGGAGCCAAGAGCTTGTCAGGGACAGGACAAGAAAGCATATTGAGGAATCATATTGAGGAAGGTTATGGCACCTCTGCTGAAGGGACTTCACATAGTGCTGCTGTCCTTAGACAGCCAGTGAATTTCTATCTTTAATTCTCAGAGCTAGCAGGACTTCTCAGGCCTAGCATAATTTTGTAGGTTTTATCTACATGAAACCATTTATTCATTTAATATTTCCACATTGGGAGGATATGAAGGTAGCTTAAAGGCTGCTGTAGTTTTTAGTGCATGAGCTTTGAGCTACATCTCCAATGGTGGGTTTCTCCTCCCATGTTTAAAATCTAGGCAATGTGATGTGTGAACTCCATTTTCCTACTGACTGTACCATTTTTTCTGAGTGAGGTCTGATGCAATAAAAGAATCAAATAAGAAGATATCACAGTTTCTGTGAAAACATTCACATTTTTTATCTAGACTATAAATTGGAAAAAATAATCTTATGGAAAATATTTTGCAAACAGTATACTTGGATATTGACCTTCTGCATAAACAGCACATCCACTGCCCTTCTGAAAAATAACAAAACCCCCAGTAGTACATTTCTTTCCTTTTGCTTTAATCACATCTGGTTCTTCTCCAGCTCATTATCTTTATAATCCTATTGTGCCCTATAGGAATACTTGCTGTAGGAATAATTTGGGAAATCCTTGCAAGGAGAAACTTGCACCATTATCACTGCAACAGTAACAAAAACTAGGATGTCCTCCTTGATCCACTGTTGGAGTGATAATAGAGACAAAGATGTTGAAAGGGTGATATTTTAGACATTGATTTCAGGGATGTATGATCCACATCAGAATGGTAGCTCTTTCCTTCCACCAGCTATAGAGAACCTTTGAAAATAAACAAACTAAAATGTAGTCACTCCTAACAAAAAGTCTGGATAATTAACACGTTTTTTCTTAATTTTCCCTCTTTCCCCTTGACTAACATTGAAATAGACTTGAATCTGCTTCCTAAATTTCCTTAATTTTCTTCATTTTGTCTTTACCAATTGCTTTGCAAACTGGGTTCTTCTGTTCTCTGTCTATATGGTTTATTTAACTGTGTAACTGTTTTCAGGAGTCCCCTTAGTACCCCACTTTGCACATGCCAGTTGTAACCTTGGATGAAGGAAAATATTTTAGTGTTTTTAAACTGGTCAAATCATTGTGAAATTCAGCCTAGTGCTTCTGTTATTTTATTCACTACTACTATTCACTATTTTCTACTCAATAGCTAAGATGCAGGTGATGCTATTTAGAGACCCGTACACTTTACTTGCATCACATAAAAGTTCTAATAACGCTGCTACTATATTACTGTGATGTGAACCCTGTAAGATGGAGACTATTTGATTTATGAGCATGAGGTACATACAGATGAGCAAGCCAAGGAGTTAAGTGACATCATCATTCCTGTGAGGAAAGCATTCTAATAAGCTAGAAACAGCCCCAGTACTACATTATAATTATGATTAACTTAAGCTTTTGCTTCTGTAGAACTGTTCACATGCTTACAGCAAGCAACATGAGCAAGAGTATTCAGGCTGAGGGCCATAGTGGTGGGTGTATGAAGTGGACATCCTAATAATTAACACAGGAGAAAGACAAGTTCAGCAAACAAGAGCAGTGGGTTTCAACCACAGGATAGAAGTCACTTAGATTGTACGGAGGGCAAACTGAACCTCAGGCAACTTTTCTTCGATTTAATGGTGCAAGGAGAGTAGCAAAGCCATCTAAATACGTGACATGATCAACTATGCCAAACCAGGCAAAGCACAAGGGCAGCACATAATGTGCTTTGAATATCAGACCCCGCCCCCAGGGAAGCACAAGTCAGTCCCCACTTAAGGGAAAAAAATACAGGGTCAGTGGCAATCGGAGTAAGGGCAAGAGGTGGATAAGGATGACCTTTTCTCTGCCTGAGACAGCGGTCCTCCCCCACTGATATCTGAAAGAGATGAATCTACGCTGCAGGAGGGAGCAGCAGCAACAAAGACTCGGCAGTGGTATCAAGGGACAACTTCAGCAGCTGACCCAATTTGCATTCAGAGCAAAGGCATCTTGAGTTCCTTCATGCGGACGCTGCACTGCCAGGAACAGCAGTACATGGCTTCCCACTAATTCCCCTGCTCTGGTTTTGCACATCTAGGGCAGATGATGTTAGCCTGCACCTGTACGCGCAGGCAGATCACAGGACGTGTGAGGGAAGGGACAGGCGCAGCACAGCACAGCGAAAAAAACCCACTTCAGGCACGAACTGTCTCTCAGTGTTAAAGCCACATTATTCTACTTCCCAGATAGTACTAGAAAAAGACAAGAAAAGATCAACATTTCTTAAGGCAACAGTATTTTAAGTAAAATTCACTTCTCAGTCCTGCAGTACATTACAAATACTGATGAATTCAAGCCCTGCATTGTAATTCTGTCAAGTCAGTACCATTCTCATTTTACGTATGAGAGAACAAAGGCAGGGGGGCTTTGGGGGTGCTATTTTTTGGAATTCTTAGGGCTGTCTTCAAGATTTTTAGTGGATCTTGATTTTTTTTTTTTTGCTATAAACACAAATGCACTGTCAGTCACTGAATTCTGGCACTTGAAACTTATTTTTAATACAGCAGGTAACTAAATTAACAAAGGCATATGGAGGACTATTTTTGTTGGAAAGAACATTTTAGAATGGATGCAATTTGCATGTGGTTCCATGTAAATGAAGGTGAAATTTGTTTCAGAAAGGGAATTTTAGAAAATCTGTTATTACTTGTGTTTCCATAAGAGGTAATCCCTGCTTCAGAATGGATGTTTTCCATGAAAAGCCATGATCCACCTCTAATTTTCTGTCAGGTCTTCTTCCCACCATACTTACTACATAAGTAGAAACCCTGTGGAAACTACCTGGTCACCTGCATGTCTGCATGTGGTGACCAGATGACTCTGAAGGCTTCATAGCCAGTCTATGGCAGGTGGAAATTTAGGGCCATACTTCTATCTTGGGGAAATATCTTAAAAAAACCAGATTTGGTGTCACTGCTGAGCACATGGGGTATTTTTCAATGCTTTCTAAATTCCATTGCTAAATTCATGAATCCACTTCAGGGAAATTAACAGTTGCTATTTTGTTTACCAGGCTTGAAAGGACTGAGAGCCTGCAGTGACACACTGGATTATGTCGATCTCATTAGCATTTCATTAGTCCTCTACTTCTTCTCATTAAAATCTCAACCTCATGTAATTTCTCTGCCTCTCTCTGCAGATAAGTAAGAAGGCTCAGATACAGAGAGTTAATGGAGTCAGGCTTTTTCCCTGTTTCTGAGGTATGCTTGCTACAGGCACTTGCTGAGCCCTGTCAAGCTGATATTTTTAATAATACACTATGTTCTTATTAGTCCTCATGCCTGTGAATCACATTGAGCTGAAAGAAATTTCCAGCAGTTGTAGGCTCCATGCACAGCTTGGTATAACTTCCCTAGCAACAGGGATCTAATGTGACATGGCTTTGTGCAAAATGTATGCCTCAAAAATCTTCCCTGACCTTTTGAAACTTTTACATCTCTTGGGGTGACCAGTATAGGGCTCCACTGGCTCTCGAGGGTCCTGTCCTGCACATGCAGGTCACGGGGAGGTTTGCCCTCTGATTCAGCTGTCAGGGAGGTCAGGCTCTGCCTACCAGATGACAACAGCTTCTGGGGCTGGTCTGATTTCTAGAAGAGTATGAGAACCTCCCATTCTCCCAATGGCCACCACATCCCACAGTGAAGATATTAAAATGTGAAACATCAGACTGTTCAGAGAGGCAGCACAATTTGTCCACTGACTATTGTAAAGTGAGCAATAACTACTACAGTCCCCCTTAAAAAAAGACACTTCAGTGAAGACAAGCTGAACTTTTTCCCAGAAATAAGAGACACCATGAGGAAAAAAGTGTTCTTGTCTTCTGTATGATGCTGTCTGAATGTCTGGAAGTTCCAGCCAAAATGTATAAAAGCAAGAGTATTTTAGATTCCTTGTGTAGCAATGTACAATGATTGGTAAGACTGGATGTGGAGGAAAAATTAAAAGGACTTTACTGGGCCTGGTTAGGATAGAGTTAATTTTCTTCCTAGCAGCTCATATGGTGCTGTGCTTTAGATTTTTGATCAAAGCAGTTCTGATAAGACAGTAATGTTCTCGCTTTTGCTGAACAGTGTTTGCATAGTGCCAAGGCTTCTGCTTCTCACTCTACCCCCAGGTAAATAGATCGAGGGGATTGCAATACACTGTGAGGGGACACAACCAGGCAGGTGACCCATACTAACTAAAGAGATGAACTAGCCAAAGAGATATTCCATACCATATAATATCATGCTCTGAAAAAAAGGGGAAATGGGGAGGTTTCAGGGGTGTTAGTCATTTGCTCGGGAACTGGCTGGGCACCATCTACCCATGGGAGCAGTGAGTGATTGACTTTGCATTTGCTTGTTTTGTTCTCTTCCCTCTTCTCCCACTTATCCATCACGTATTAAACAATTTGGTTTGTTTATTTTATCTTGACTCCCAGGTTTTCTTGCTTTTATTCTTCCTTTCCTCCTCCCCCATCCCACTGAAGGAGGGGAAAGCGAGCAAGAGGCTGTGTGGTGCTTAGCTGCCCACTGGGGTTAACTCATAATGAGGACTTATAAACGCTTCCAGGATTTTCTTCTCTTGGTAAACATTTCTTATGGCTTATGAGCCTGCCTGCCACCTTTGCTGATTTTTCTGTAAGAAAGGATAGGGGGCTATTTTCTAAGCATTGTAATAAATTACAGTCTGGTTGGTACTGAACAGTAGGTTTCATGGAGAAAGATGGCTTCAGACTTATTTTTTGGTTAAGGACCTATAGGTCATTATCTAACACACTTCATAACAGAAATAATTTGTGGAGTTAGAAGAACATAATTTTGTGTTAAACCTCTCAGAGTTATATGCTCTTTAGCCTTTAAGGAGCCAGTTACAAATGGCCAGAAAATACTTGATTACAGGCTATTTTTCTTACCTCTTATTTTGATGACCACATGCTTGCAACCTCCACACTAGGTCTTACAAATGTGAACTCTCTGGAACAGAAATTGTTTATATAAATTGTGAAGACTGATTTTGGTACAAAACGATGCTGATTTTTAATAGGGCTCTAAAGTGTTTCCACAATAACTTTAACAGAAACAATAAACCTCTCATGCTTATGATTGTAAATAATCATTAAAAAGTAGTTATTTACATTACTCAGCAGGGAGTCATATCATAAACGTGCACACGTTTAAAAGATGGGAAATTGCAGCAGAATAATGACTTAATGTCACATGATTAAGCTTGTATCTGCACTTATGTTTATATTCTTTGGTCTGCTGCAAATGAGTTGGAGATAGATATAAAATACAGAAAGATCAGAATCAGTTTGAGCTGTTATCATTTAGAAAATGGTAAACAAAATATCTCTAAGTTTCTGGTGGTTGTTCCATCAATCTTTATAAGGTCATTTTCCCCTGAGTGGGTAATATTTTAATTCACAGTCTGCCACTGATTTCATATTTCTGTATAAATAAAAGGATTTGCACTTAAAGGAAAAGGTGACAATGCCCACATGAGAGCATCTGACAAAGGAGTATGAAAAGCCATAAATAGTACAAAATTCTGTTGCTGATTGTGGTAATTGAAGGGTAGTTGGGACTTTTTGTATTAATATTTTTATGTATGCATGTGCACATATATACATAGAAAACATGAGCACTTTGTGAGGCTCCTAATTATACAAAAGTATTCCTGTGACCTCGAGTACAACAGTATAGACACTGATAAACTGATGTTCTCTGGAGCCAACTATACTGCCATTTCTTTTGTTAAAAAAACACTTTGAGAAATTAATTCCAGCTGATTTTAAATTCCATAACATTTACAGTGTTAATAAACATTATGGCTCTATCTCTTTGTTGGGTGAGACATGCAAATCCCTTCCCATGCAAGATGGTAGTCCCTTACATGGAGTTCTTTTATCTGCTCCGATCAAATTATTTTGCTGTCTAGTCCCAAACCCACTGAAGTAATTTAAAAGAATTCTTTTAACTTCATTGGGATTCAAAACAAGCCTTGATCAAGTAATCATCTGCAAATGGTTCATCATCTGACCTCAAAATTTGTTTAGTATTCAGCTTAATGGAGTATTTAATTAAAAAGGTGCAAAATAAGGAATATTTATTGTTAACTGTCTGGATTTCATCTGGAAAAACACAAAATCAAGATTTGAAGAGCTAAAGAGGTCTGGTTGATAACTAAGATAAAGATCCTCTTCTTCCTTGATTTATGTCTAAAATGTAGTAAGCCTCATCAGACAGTCCAGAAATACTCATCAACATAAATCTTTTAATGTGGTATAATTTTCATGACAGACCTCAACAATCTATTACAATGCTTTGACTAAAGATCTTACATGCTAACAAAAAATGAAATATGATGTTTAGATACCTTCCATTTGGTTTTACAAGGTTTATAAATCAGTTTTTCTGTCTACACTGAGCTCAAATGTGAACCCAGGGAGATCTGCTTGGTTCGAGCAGTGCAATAGAGATACAACAGCCACACCTACGCAAACTGGCCAAGGACCAGCCACCTCTATCAGTGAATCTGAGCAGCCCTGCTACTGCCCACTCCAATGGAAAACAGAAGCAAATTGAATCAAGGTGGCTAAAGAGAGAGTTGGGGTTTGATACCCCAGTGATGCAGGTAGCTGAGTTGGCAGCACTGGCTATGTGGCCTCTGCCAAGTCCCGGTGCCCCATGCTCCTAAATGGACCTCCAGGCCAGAAGGAGACCTATAGGGTCATCACCTGCTTTCTTCCAGCCACAAGTCTTTGATAAATTAAACAGTCGGTATCGATATCCTTCTTGATGGCATAAAATGTGGGAAATTCTGGGTTAAATTAAATCCTGACCATTTTGTTAACTTTGGCAGACTTAATGAAGGCAGTAAACAAGGTCTGAAAGGAGCAGCTCATTGTCTGCAGTTTCTGAAGCCTGAAACAAACAGGACTTCTCTTGCTTCTTCACTGGAGTTGCTTTACCTGGAAGTGGGATGGCTTTAGCAGTGGTGAAATAGAAAAGTCTGCACTGTCTTTCTTTCACATGTCTGCATGCACATTCACATGGAATCTCATGTTGTGATCCACAGACAGAAAGATGCAGTGGCCCTGGAAGTCTTTGTGTCTTACAGGCACCTACTTCCCTGAATTCTTGGTATCAAGAGTCTCCAAAGTGAAAAAGGATTGAAGGCAGCGATTCTGCAGGGATTGGCAGAGAAGGAAAGGGGCCAGCCTCAATCTCAGCATTGATATATATTGGGCACTTATAGCAGGGAGTGTTGTCCTGTGGAAACAGGTTACAATGTGAGCCTGAACCCACTCAGGCTATGGACTTCCCAAGTCATGGTTAGTACCACAGACACTATGCCAAGGACCATCTGTCTTTCAGGATATATTTTGAATGCATATGGCTGCAAGTGACAAACACTGGGCATAAATACTTGCTCTGTAAGATTAACTGTTGAACAGGGCTTCGGGACATGGAAGGCTCTTCCGCCCCACAGAGGGGATCTGGACAGACTGGATTGAGGGGACAAGGCCAACTGCATGATGTTCAACAAGGCTCAGTGCCATGTTCTGCACTTGGGTCACAACAACCGCAGGCAACACTACAGACTTAGAGAAGAGTAGCTGGAAAGCTGCCTGGCAGAAAAGGCCCTGGCGTGCTGGCTGACAACCCGCTGAACATCAGCCAGCAGTGTGCCCAGGTGGCCAAGACCACCACCAACAGCCTGGCTTCTGTCAGGAACAGTGTGGCCAGCAGGACTAGGGAAACTATTGTCCCCCTGTACTCTGCACTAGTGAGGCCACACCTCAAGTAGCGTTCAGTTTTAGGCCACTCACTACAAGAAAGACACTGAGGTGCTGGAGCATGTCCAAAGAAGGGCAGTGAAGCTGGCAAAGGCTATAGAGCACAGGCCTTAATGAGGAGCAGCTGAGGGAACTGGGCTTGTTTACTCTGAAGAAGAGGAGGCTGAGGGGAGACCACATGGTTCACTACAACTCCCTGAAAGGAGACTGTAGCCAGGTGAGTGTTGGTCTCTTCTCCCAGGTAACAAGCAGTAGGACAAGAGGAAATGGCCTCAAGTTGCTCCAGGGAAGGTTTAGATTGGGTATTAGGAAAAAATTCTCCACCAAGAGGGTTGCTCAGCACTGGAACAGGCTTCCCAGGGAAGCAATTGAGTCACCATTGCTGGAGACATTTAAAAGACATGTAGATGTGGTGTTTAGAGACATGGTTTGGTGTTGGACTTGTCAGTGCTAGGTTAACAGCTGGATTCTATGATCTTAATGGTCCTTTTGAACCTATATGATTCTATGATGCATGAAATAAACACTGAGATACTGTGCAATAGCAGCCCAGAGGAAATTCTAGGCAGCATTCTGAACTCCCAAGAAAGTCTTCTGGCACTTGCAGGGCTTAAGGAGTGAAGCATGAATTGTGAGGACTATGGGTCTACACATTGGACTCCAACCTCTGCCCACATTCTACCTGTACCACTTATGTAGGTGAAACAGTCCCTAAAAATGATGAATGAGTCCCAGTTTCAAAAACCTGGAATTTTCCACATTTCATGCTATTCTTTCTCTCTGTGTGATCTTTTTGATAAGTAAAATTGTTCTTTAGCAAAGCTGCTACGAATCACAAAAGGCAAAGCCTGACCATTAATGAAACCAGTTCATTGATTTCTGATGGTAACACGGTGTTCCTGAATGCAATTAATTTATATGAACAGTACAATGGATTTTGTTCTCTAATCTTAGCCTGTTGTTTCATGAATGACTACTGTGATAGAATAGATGAGACTAGTGCTAACTCAAGGAAGAATGCTTCCATTTCTGAGTAATATGAGCTAGGGAGCCTGCTCTGGCAGGGGGGTTGGACCCAATGATCTCTTGAGGTCCAACCCCTACGATTCTGTGATTCTGTGATTTTAGGTCATCAACACAGACATAATGTAGATTTTAATAAACGGAAGAATCTAAGGTCCATTTAAAATGCTTCTTCAGTTCCTGCATCTAAAATAGATGCTCAGTTAAGAACTAGCTGCTTGTTTCTGTTAGGATATAGCATTTAATAATACTCCCTGAGGCTCATGTTCCAGCCATACTGAACTGGAAAGCTTGTTTGTTTAACTGGAGTTCACATACTTAATTGGGCCAGCTCCTGGGAACTGGTTTCCATCTAATGTCAGCAACTTATGTGATAGAGGCTTACTTAAGATGTAGCATTGATTCCACTTAGACTATCTATTCAGATGATGTTACCACCATAACTGGTGCTTCAGCAGATGTGAATACTAAGCTTCAGTCTACACTGCCAAATAAAGTTTTAGATCTGCTCAAAACATGACTGCTGCTTCAGCAAAGGATGACTGCAATAAAAATTTTTCTTTTTTAAATTTTGTTTTATTTACTTAATCCTAATTTTTGGCATTTCAAGACTTTCCAGGTGCTGTTTAAACAATATCCTAATAGCAAGTTTGAGAACAATCAACCCTTGTCTAAGATGACAACAAAAATTCTTATGTTCTAGTAGCAAACTGAGGCACTTGAGTTCATTGTTAAGGGCAGGATTTCACTGAAGAACTATGGAGGAAACTCATTTGTGTGAGTTTTTTTTTAATTTGATACAGTTCTACACACCAGCATGTCTAAGGATACCACAGCTAATACTGCTGTAAGATATTGCACACTTCTACTGCACAGGGAATCTCTCTCAGATCTTACAACTCCAGCATACACGTACAAACTGGCAGGTTCCCAAATCCTCAGTTTACCTCACCACACTTGCTATCAGTGTAAGAATGGGCTACATGAAAAATACTTACTCCTGAAACGATGCTTGTAGCCACTGTCAAAAACTGCTTCTACCTTGTTGTCTGTAATACTCCCTCCAAGCATGCACAGGCTGACGGCTCATTGAAGAGGGAGGGCTTTTTCTGCCTCTGGATTTGGGGATGCACACATGACCCTCATAGGCTCTGCCAACTAGGTGGAGGCCATTTTTGCAGCCACTCATCCAACAACCTCCTTGCACTGTGGCTGGAAATTGTGTGGGAGTCTTCCTGCTGCAAGTCCTGCTTCAGTCTTGAGTCCACCTGCAGATAAGGCCTCCTGTGGAAGGAGATCCTGCATAAAGATACTGCTCCAAAAGCAACACCTCTCTGGAAATCTCCCAGGGCCTGATAAAGAGGAATGAAAAATAATTTCCCTGTGCCTGTTCCCCATGGAGCTGTCTGCTCCAGCACGATCCCAGGCTAACAGTGTTCTCAGAAAAACATTCCAGGAACTGCAGCTTCCTTCCTCTTTCCCCAACAGTCATTAAAATTATATGAAAAGGGAACAAATGATGCATATAATGGTGAAGAATTTGCAATCCTCATCCAAATGTAGGATGGGATAATTTATTTTCTAATCCATATATCTTCCTCAAAGTAAGCTTGGTCACACTTAAATAGTTTGGACAATTGATCATCTAACCTATTTTTATAACCATTATTACTGGAGATTTTATAATTTCACTCAGTAACTTTCAGGGCT
This sequence comes from Zapornia atra, assembly GCA_013400835.1. Classification (NCBI taxonomy): domain Eukaryota; kingdom Metazoa; phylum Chordata; class Aves; order Gruiformes; family Rallidae; genus Zapornia; species Zapornia atra. Next base: position 126,648 of record VZTU01014801.1, on the reverse strand, counting down.
TCATTTTCCTAAAATAAGACATGAGTTATATTATTATGGCTATAATAATTCCAGCTCTCTCACCATGAAGCAATAAGTTGTCTGTTAACTGATCCCAGGATGCAAACCCACCTGGAGAGCTTCCAGTACAATGGGAATTATACTTGGGCAGTTCATGTAGAGAATTTTCTTCTCTTGAGCTATTTTGCAGTAGACTGATCTAACATGATCCTCAGGAAAATTACAGGGTGGTTTGGTTTTGTTTTTTTTTTCTTTCCCCAGGCCTCAGAAATTTTCAATCTCACAAGCTTAATTTCATTTTGTAACTTAGGTGGGCAAAAGGGTGGAAAGCAAAAGAAAGGAAAAATATGTTGACTTATAAAGTGTCTGCCAAGTAACTTCAAAAAGAATTTACAAGGTAACACTATTTCTTAAGTTTTCTGACAAAAAACCCAAGTAAACAACAACAACAAAAACCCAAAGCAATACCAACAACCTGAGAAAGAGAGAACACCCCAACAGGAAGCGGGAAAATAAGGGAGGCAAATCAGTTTTTTCCAGGAAAGAATGAACATGGTCTCCACAATGAAGAGAGGAGAACACTAGAGGAAGGCGACAGATTTGCAGAATAGATGGAATTTACTTTTGTGCTGTTCATTTTCAGAAGTTTCTCTTACTACTATTTAAACGCAAAAATTTTCAGAAAACAAGAGTAGAGGATGGAAAATAATTTTTAAAAAAGCACCTACATATTTTACATATGAACTATATATATAGTTTAATTATTGCTAAAGAATAGAACATATCTGAGGCAAAAAGAGACTTAGTGGCTTCTCAGGAAATACATTGCAAAATCACAAACCTCTGAACTCCCAACACTATGTTCACTCTAAAAGACCAGAACACTATTCCTATTTAATCAGTAGGCATTCAGCCATGAGCTGCAGCATGAGAAGATGAGATCCTAGGAGGAACACACAAAAACATAAGGTATATTCCATGTGCATGTATTCCATAAGGTTAGAGATTCAGTGAAATTACTATTAAATGGAAAAAAAAAATCCCATTGGCAATAGGGTATTGCAGTGACCTTTGCAAGCATTACGTGTATCTCTATCTCCTGCTTTTCTCAGGCTGATTATAGGAGTCATATGTCCCACACTCAAGTGTCCTTTAAGTCTCAGTTGGAGACTACAATCTCAAAAATCAAATCATGATCACCACATATTCTAATATAAAGTGCTGGAGGAAAATGTTGGTAGTGTCTACTCAGAATGAACCACTTCAAGACATTTAAGAGGGTCCACACCTGGGGTTAACTTTGGCTTTGGGTGCTTATCAGGGATGAAATAAATGGCAATTTGAAACTGAAAAAGGGAGAGAAGTATAAACAGAGGGAAAGGAGTTAAAGCACTGCCCCCACACAGTTCAGACACAGAAAGAACATCAGTGCCATGCAGGGCAGGATGAAGAGGTCAGGCAGAGTAGATGTAAAACTAGATGTGAAGAACTTTATGCGTCATTAAAACTTGGATGGTAAAAAGCCTTTGCTCAGATTAATATGTCTTTGAAAAAGTGTGTGTTAGGCACAGGTGTCAGGGGGAGGTGAAGACACCTCTTCTCACCATTGCCTTTGGCACGTGGTACATGCCACCAAGCCCTGGCAGACCAGGATACCTGCACAACAGCACCAAACCGCCTTTGTGACAAATCCCTGTGTTGGCTAAAAGCATGAGAATGATAATGTGGATGCATTATAGTGATGAGGGGTTTCTGGTTTGGGGTTTTTTGGGGTTTTTTACAGCTTGTTTATAAAACTAATTTTTAGTTTTTTAATTTTTTAATTTTCATTAAGTTACTGAAGCAACTTAAGTTAGAGAGAAAGAAACTGCTAGGAGGGGAAGAACATCCCTGCTCTCAGTCCATTCAGCCCCAACATTTTCCTGGGGACAAAAGTTTAACCATGGGGACCAGGTTCCCTCTGCTCTCTGTAGGATATTTTTACCTCTACCCACCCATGATCTGGCTCACAGTTATTGCAATAATTGCCATCTGGCAATTTTTTTGTTTCCAGTAATGGCATAGTCACACCTTTTGTTGAACCTTCTGAAAAATGAGGAATAAAAATTCCAGTAATGCAGCTTCAGTTATTACCTGTTAACTCTTTGTGCCCTTCTTGATGTGCAGTAGCTACCATGAAAGGTTTATTTTTATGTATACGCTTAACTTCATTAGTTACAGAGAATCACTTTGCAGGAAAAAATAATGTAATGAAGAAATGTGGAGAATTTTCATAACAACCACTCTATTAAGTGGGTGTGTGGGTCCTAATAGAATTTTGTTCTATTTTCACACTTTTTTCCTCCTTTTCCTCATTTCTGCATTGCCCTGTCTGTGTGGGTTATCTAGGAGCCACAAGCATAGCGTTTTCACATTGTTTTCCTTACTGAGGAAACCAGGCTTCCTCCTGGGTTTTTTGGGTTTTGGCTTTTGGGTTGGTTTTTTTCTGTGAGAGAGAATTTGAGAAGAGTTCAGAAGGGAGTCAGAAGGTAAGGTAGGCAAAGTGGGTAGACAGTTGTCTGATTCCACTGAAAGTGCCTCTGATTTACTCTCATCATCACCTGTTGGCAGAACTCTCATTCACCTCAAAAGACTGAATGATTTGGAAAACCACAATTGCTGGCTGCTGCTGGGGCCAGAATGTCTAGTATGTAAAACACATCCCCTGAGCCAAAAAATCTATTAGCTTTTCAATTTTTATGGGATTTTCACTGTGCCAGGATTGATAAGATTGTATTCAGTAGTTTCATAAACCAGCTGTAAAAAACCTGTTGTGCAGGTGTCCTGGTCTGCCAGGGCTTGGTGGCATGTACCACGTGCCAAAGGCAATGGCGAGGAGAGGCTTCTTCACCTCCCCCTGGCACCTGTCCACACTCACTGGTGGGATGGGCTGAGCAGATGGTAAGGAAGCACCTGATGGCCAGTACCTGGTCTCACATTGGTTACTTTTCTTCTTTTTTTCCTTTGTTTAGAGGAAGACATTGACTAAAAAATGAGTGAACTAATAACTGAAGAAAATGCTTTTGTAATTAAGGCTGATACTAAATCTTTGGCATGGCTCCAAAGAGCTTTAGCTTGAGTCTGCACCACCATCAGTTACACAAATCACTAGAGGGAAATAGAATTTCTAAAATGAATCACTTGGGGTAGTCAAGGAAATAGGCTACACTAAGTTTATATATTACCGTCCTCCTATTCCTTGGCTCAGTCTTTGTTAGAATAGCTGATGCCCAGTTTGGAGAGGCTTGACTAAGTATGATGAAGAATGAAAAATAAATATTAGAAGAGCAGATACTATTTATTTTCTGGGGAGCAACGAACATGAGGATCTCAGAGAACATTACCATTCTGCTGCAGGCTGCTCAAGCATACTTTTTCTTTTATTTTGTAATATTTTCAAGTTAAATAAATGTTTGATATCTTTGTCTCCTGGCATATATATGAGAAACAGATCATCTACCTGAATGAGCTCAGTTCATTCTTCCACCCAAATATTTAAAATATAGAACAATTGCAGATGTAGGCCAGACAGAACAGCCATAAATCAGTATGATCTCACTAATATGAAGAACAGTGCCCTTACATCAACTGATATGAATTATCTTAACTCAGCAGATGTCACTCCTTGGCCTCATTTCATATTTTCTCAGGCTGCCAATACTCCAGCCTACATGGTAGAGAATGCTCTGCTGGTTGTTACTTTTCCATGTTAGCTGTTCTGAGATGATGAATTAGATCGATGTCCAAGCAAGCATACCATATGCATTACCACACACATTTGACTGACTAAATGGATTTCTTATGACTGTGTGACTGTGTTTTTTAGATGGGACAAGTTTTCATAGACTCATAGACTCAGAAAATGATGGACAGGTTTGAGTTGGAAGGGACCTGTTGTGTTTTTGCATAGCGAGGTTCTGGTGGAGAAGGGGGGCTGCAGGGGTGGCTTCTGTAAGAAGCATCTAGAAGCTTTCTGCAGGCCTGACAGAGTAAACACCAGCAGGTTCAAGGCCGGAGTTGTTGCTGACTAAAGCCAAGCCAATCAACAACAGTCACAGCACCTCTTTGAATCACATTTAGGAGAAAAAAACCCCGCAAGCAGCTGTATTTTGCCACCAAAGAAGGTAGTTGGAAGTTGTAAGAAACTCCAGAAACCAAGGTCAGGGAAAGAGGATGGGGAAGAGGAGGTACTCCAGGTGCTGGAGAGAAAGATTCCCCTGCAGTCCATGGAGAAGTCCATGGTGAAGCAGGATGTCCCCCTGCAGTACATGGAAGATGATGGGGAGCAGAGACCACACCTGCAGCCTGTGGAGAGACCCCACGCTGGAACGAGTGGAGACATAGAAGACGCTGTAACCTGCATTGGAACAAGCTCCTGGAAGGACCTGCGGTCTGTGGAAAGAGATAGAGGCACAGATATAAGAGAGAGGCTCATGCTGGAGCATGTTTGCTGGGGGGAGGCTTGTGACTCTGTGGGGGACCAGGCTGGAGCATCATGAGGCTGAGATTGCACCCTATAATGACCCACACTGGGGCAGTTGGTGAAAAGCTGAAGCCCCCTGGGAAAGGACTCATGTTGGAGAAGTTTGTGGAGGACTGTCTCCCGTGGGTGGGACCCCATGCTGGATCAGGGGAAGAGTGTGAGGAATGCCACCTCCCCGCTAAGAAGAAAAACAACTTGGGAGGAACTGACTGAAACCCCCATTCCCCCTGTCTCCCCTCTGTGACCCCTGGGGAGGAGGAAGGGAGTGAAATCATGAATAAAGTTGAGTCTGTAAAGATGTGCCAATCTGTGCCACAGCCTCACTACCCTCATAGTAAAGGATTTCTTTCTAGTTTCTACTCTAAATCTCCTCTCCTTCATCTTAAAACCATTACCTCTTTTCCCATGTCTCCATGTTCTTGTAAACAGTCCCTATCCAGCTTCCCTGTAGGCCACCATTAGGTACTGAAAGATTGCAATAAGGCCTCCCTGGAGACTCCTCTGCTCTGGGCTGAACAAGCCTAAGTCTCTCAGCCTGTCTTCATGGAAGAGGTGTTCTAGCCCTCTGATCATCTTCATAGCCCTCCTCTGGACTCACTCCGGCAGCTCCATGTTCTTCTAATGCTGGGGACCCCATAGCTGGACAGTACACCACATGGGGTCTCACCAGAGTAGAGCAGGGATGCAGAATCTCCTCCATCCATCTGTTGGTTGCGCTTCTTTTGATGCAGCCCGGGATATAGTTGGCTTTCAGACTGTAAGCCTGCATTGCTAGCTCATGTTGAGCTTTTCATTCACCAATGCCCCCAAATTCTCTTCAGTGATGCTCTCAATCCATTTTCTGTCTAGCCTGGAGTTTAGGATTGCCCCAGCACATTAGCAGGACCTTTTATTTGGCCTGGTTGAACTTCAGGTGATACACATGGGCCCATGTCTCAAGCCCAACAAGGTCCCTCTGGATGGCATCCCTTCCCTCCAATGTGTTGACTGTACCACGCAGCGTGGTGTCATCAGCAAAGTTGCTGAGAGTGCACTCAATCCCACTGTCCATGTTGCTGACAAAGATATTAAACAGTGCTTTTCCCAGGACTGACCCCTGAGGAACACCACTTATCACTGGTCTACACTAGGACATTGAACTATTGACTGCTTTGATTTGGACCATCTAGCCAATTCCTTATCAACTAAGTGATCCATCCACCAAATGTATGTCTCAAATTTAGAGACATGGATTTTGTGTAGGACAGAGTCAAATGCTCACACAAGTCTAGGTAGAGGATATCTGTCACTCTTCCCTTGTCCACCAGTGCTGTAACCCAGTTGTAGAATGCCACCAAATTTATCAGTCATGATTTGCCTTTAGTGAAGCCATGATGGCTGTTAACAGTCACCTCCTTACTTCCCATGTGCCTGAGCATAGTTTCCAGGAGGTTCTGCTCCATGGTCTTACTGGGCACAGAGGTGAGGCTGACCAATCTGTAGTTCCCTGGTTCTTCCTTTATTCCCATAGTAAAGAATGGGCTTTATATGTCCCCTTTTCTGATCACTCAGAACTTCACTGGACTGCCATGACTTCTCAAATATGATGGAGAGTAGCTTAGGAAGTTTATTCGTCAGTTTTCTCAGGACCCACAGATGCATTTCATCAGGTCCCATGGACTTGTGCACCTTCCTTAGATTGTCTTGAACCTGATCTTCTCCTAGAGTGGATTTCTATCCTTGGTGACCATTGACAGCATGCCTAGTCCAGGTGAGTGTTATCTGGTATACAACATTGCACAGTAGCGTGCATGCATATAGCTGTGTATCTGAAGGAAATCATGGTCATGTCACTGATGTTCCAGTAGCAGACAAGAAGAATAAACATTGTGATTTACTTGTCCAGCTCATTGCATTTCATTGCATGAAAACTGCAATGAAATATTTGTTGACCTAAAACTCTTCTACCTTGCTTCAGCAATTCTCACAGTATTATTAAAGACAGTAAGGCTTTTATTTTATTCCAGGTATATTATATGGGGGTCATATTTTCATTTTTAAGTACCATTTAGAAAAGCATTTCCTTGTGTTATCCTCTAAGATAAACTCTTGGCTAGACAGCCCACTAGTCTAGCACTGCTCACTGCATCTCTCCTTCGGGGCTAGCTGCACGTGTTGTCAACTGAATTGAAAGCCATGGCAACATGCCCACTGAAGTCATGAGGGCAGTCCTATACAGAAAAACATGTGCAACTCCAAAGTGGTCCAAAATATAGGTGAGGAAATACCTGAAACTGTTTCTTCCAAACCATTTTAAGGTACGCTCACAGACAATGCAATATTAAAATCAGAAGTCAGAGCTATAAAGGAAACATACCTCCTAATAAGTGCTACCATTTTGATACTGCTCTCAAAAAAACCTGCAGACCAAAATAACTTCTCATAGGTATGCTCATTTTGTACTCTATTGCATTTTCTTCTTCACTCGGATTTGTTTTAATAATTATGCTTTGTTTTGACATTTTGAATCATTTCCATGACATTCAGTGTATTATCTGATCTGTGTTACAAGCTGTCACTGAAAATGTGCCATGCAGTGAAGTTAGATCTGAGGTGACAAGCAACTGAGCTTGCTTTTTTTTTTTTTCCTACAAAATTCAGTTCTATGGTAACTCTGTTTCCTGCTGCATAAACCTCTTGACAACATATTGCTGCTCTGAATGATTAGCAAACCTTTGAGTTTGCCCATGGCCGGCAATGGTTACTCACATAAAAAGGTAGCTTTTACTTTCCACTAAATACTCAAGTTCACCACTGGGTTTTCCTTTCAGTCTTCAATTTGGAAATGTAAAGTGCAGAAGTGTTTGCCCATCCTTTTGGTATGTGATGAACACTTAAATGCCTTCTTTGAGTTTTAGCATTATTAGTGTATAAAACGTTTTCCCCTTGAGAAGCAAGGCTTGATACAAGGCTCATTCAAATGGATGAAAAGACTCAATGCTTTCAGAGGGCTTTGGATTAGATTGCAGGATAACATCTGGGGGGCTGTGAGGCAGCTATCAGTCTGTGGTCATGAATCAGGCAAGGTCTTTCTTTCATAGCTGACCACTCTCTAAGTAGTAGACATAATTGTCAGAATATAGTGTATCCACTTTTACTGCTCCTTTTGGGTTCCTTGGAGGGACCTATTGTCCATATTGCATTTTGTGCATGTTCTACAGATATGAACCCTGCAAGCCACCAGCACATGGATTCTGTTCTATGCCACTCACCACTCTTACTCCTTGAAAGATCACAGAATCACCTTGGTTGGAAGAGACCTTTAAGATCATTGAGTCCAACCACAGCCTAACCCTGCCTAGTCCACCTCTAGATCATGTCCTTAAACACTTTATCTACACGCCTTTTAAATACCTCCAGGGATGGTGACTCCACCACCTCTCTGGGCAGCCTGTTCCTATGCTTGACAACCCTTTCAGTGAAGAAATTCTTCCTGATATCTTACCTAAATCTCCCCTGGTGCAATTTTAAGCCAAGTTTAAATTTGCAATGGTGAGGCTTAATATGATAAGAATTTGGATGGATAGGGGTTTTCACAGCTGTAAATTTTGCATTTGCAATTTTTCAGGTTTCTTATTCCTATTTCATTTTTATAATTCCTGCTGTTTCAGTTACCAATATGCTACCTCTCTCTCAGGAAGTTTTGTACCCTGCTTGAAAGACTCTTTTTCACTTACAAAAAAAATAACTCAATCTTTCCTGAAATCATTTAGTGAGGATTCTCATTTACCTCTATTGTCTGGCAAACAAACTGGGCTCCATTTTCTATGTAATTGCTTTCAGTGATGGAAGCCTACTCCCTCTCAATTTTCCTACCTTTACTCCACAGCAAGCCTTTCCCAGTACAGCTATCTTTCCATCAGACTAACAGATCTGACTATCCAAATCTTTTATCACATTTGTCACTCTCCTGTCAACCTGCCAACTTGTCATCTTTCAATCTACCTGTCATTTAATAAAAGCAGACACTTGGTTTTGGGCAGCTTATAATGAAAGAGCTGATTAAAGAATTCAGCTTCATCAGACAGGAAGTTTTTTTACCAGTGTTTTCAGGCTTCACGAAGAAAATCCTGTTGTGAATCCAAAGGAAACCAAGGCCAACTAAAATGCTAGGAAAAAGAGGTTGCTTGATATTCAAAGGACCTTGGAGGCACGTGAGGCACTAGTATTGATGCGTGTCTCTCTTAAGGTAATATCCTGAAGCTTAGATCACCAGCCATTTGTCAGGATTTTTCTAATTTTCCAAATAAAATAATAAGATACATTTTCACAAAATATCTCAACACTTTAGTACTGACAATGAACAACAGCAACAGAGCCAGACTGCCTGTACTGACAATTTTCAGGTTATTTCTGTGAAATACCTACAGTTCTAATTCAAAATAAAGATTTTTAGAATAAAAAATACAATAACATGAAATTCCCTTCCATAGAGATGTCTTCCAAAACACAGCCTTTACGCTCATCTCCCAACTTTCAAGAGATGTAAGATGCTGGAAAAAAGAGCCTGCATGGCCTGTCTCATTGCGTTGCTGAAGGCAGGATGAAATACAGCTGTTCAAGAAGCAGATTTGCCTGAAGAACTCCAAGTACCCTACTTTGGCAGCCAGAGCTCAACAGCTGGCTGCAGCTGGCACAAAGGAGCTAGAGGGTCGTAGAGGGGACAGTCCCCCCTCCTCCTTTCCCCCATTCCTGCTACAAGCAGCAGCATCAACTCCGCAGTCTGTGACAGCAGGGCACATTTGGAGGTGGTTCTTTGCAAGGTTTCCACTGTCATGGGGACCATCACATACCCCTTGATCCAGCTTCTGCTGATACTGAGCCAAACTTTGGGATCCACAACTGAGAATTTTGTGTGCAGGTTTCTGCAACGAGGTCAATGTCATCATTTATAGATTCTGCTGAGATTTCTCTTTTCAGTGTCCAGATGCCTGCATCTGTTTCTTTTTTATCTTTTCTTCATAGGACAAGATTAATTCTTTAGTGGAAGTGTTTGTGGTCCAAATTGCTCTCCTGCTAAAGACATAAAATTTCACACTGATTTGATGAAAAAAAAAAAAAACCTTAAGATTTTTTTGCTAACAAAAGTCTATTAACTGAGTCTTTCATTTCATGACAGTTAAATTACAAATCCAAAGCATCAAAGGGGCAGGGAAAAAAAAAAAAAGATAGGGAGAAGATATGAGAGAGATTCATGAAGAGGCAGTGGAACATCACGCTGCCCTGCAGAGCTAACTCATGAAATACAAGCTGCATATTCACCCAAGCAATGGTGTGCTTCTGGTCTGTCCTAAATGGTGAAAAATCTCTGCCCTTTGTTCATCAGACAACTCCCAGAAAGAAATTCAGCCAGGCTTCTCATAAGCAATGCCTGCTTGAAGTGGAGCGGGTGGGTGGCAAAGGAGACTGTGGCCATCACCCATAGGACAGCTGGAACTGGGGGTGGCTCCTATGTTCACTTAAACCCGATTGCCTTCAGTTCACCCCTCCTCCTCATCAGTCACTGCCACTCATGGCCTTTGACTCTAAATGTAGAAACAGGTATAGGTACAATGTGAAACACCTTTCATAAGAAGAGGGGTTTTTTTGAAAAACAGCAAAGCTTGGTCGGGCACTTGGATAAACAGAGTAGATGAGTATCACCATTGTGGAACTAATCAATGCATAAAAAGGGGAAAATAAATGAGTAATTATGCATAAAAGATATACCCAAAAGATTATGATGGAAACTGAGTTTATTTTAAGAACAGAATTTGCTTGTGATCTTCCTGAGTTATTATTAGGTCTAGCCACAGAAAGAAAATGCAGTTCAGAAGTGGTGTAATTGGGTACATATGAGTAGTTACACAGTCAATAGCTGCAAACCTAAATCAGTTTTCTCAGTAACCCAAAGTAATTATTGTAATTAAGTACACAATTTATTTAAGAAAATGGGATCCAATGGCTGTTCCTAGTAGATTTTGAAGGAGAGGTTGTAAATTAGAGGGAAATAACCCAGGCAAGATTCATATTTAATTGCAATGCACTATTTTATTTTTTATTTGATTTCTGCCGAGAAAAGATATTCATGACATGAATTAGAGAGGTAACATTTTCTGTAATCAAGAGAAATGTGATCATTCTCATTAAGGTATCAATCATGCAGAAGAAATCACAAAATCTGTTCTTATTCTTTCATACGCTCTACCCTACGTCCCCAAGAATGTATCACGGCTGAACAAAAGCTGTGCACTAGAAACTTTTCAGTAAGGAAACTTGTATGAGTATTTAATTATTACAGTGACACTGCTCTTTCTGGTGCAGAGTACTGTCTCATCTCAACTTGGGTTTTTTTTTTTTCAGTTGCCAAAGAGTTTTATTTTCAGTTCAGTAATCACTTTCATAATTGGCAACATCAGTGATTTCCAAAGCTTTTCCCCTGACTACATCCCATTGCCCCACAGAAAGGATCAAACATGATTCTGAGAGCAAGTTCCCAAGGAAAAAATATCTCCGTGAGCACTAGGGGACAACGTAGAAGTAAATTAATCATCCCTGTTGCAACACATTATGGGGATTACATTGATGACAAGTTCAACATGAGCCAGCAGTGTGCGCTAGTAGTTCAGAAGGCCAACCGTGTACGGGGCTGCATGGGCAGCGTGGCCAGCCGGCAGAGGGAGGTGATTCTGCCCCTCTGCTCCGCTCTCGTGAGACCCCACCTGGAGTTCTGAATCCAGCTCTGGGGCCCTCAACATAAGAAGAACATGGACCTGTTGGAGCGAGTCCAGAGGAGGGTCATGGAAAAGATCAAAGGCCTGGAGCACCTCTTCTATGAAGACAGGCTGAGAGAGTTGGGCTTGTTCAGTCTGAAGAAGAGAAGGCTCTTCTTGACCTAATTGCGGTGACCTAATAGGGGTGACCTAATTGTGGCCTACCCATACTTAAAGGGATCCTACAGGAAAGTGTGAGAGGGACTGCTCACCAGGGTGTGTATGATAGGACAAGGGGCAATGGCCTTAAGCTGGAAGAGGGCAGGTTTAGGTTAGACATTAGGAAGAAATTCTTTACTATGAGGTTGGTGGGGCCCCAGCACAGGTTGCCCAGAGGGATTGTGGAAGCACCATCCCTGGAGGTGTTTAAGGCCAGGTTGATGGGGCTTTGGGCAATCTGGTCCAGTGAGGGTGCCCCTGCCCATGACAGGTGTGTTGGAACTAGATAATCTTTGAGGTCCCTTCCAGCCCAAAGCATTTTATGATTCTATGATTTGATTTTCAGAAGTCTATATGTGTGGTAGACACATCAGTCAGTCCCTGAGGTTCTTACCTTTGCTCTAGGAAGTAAAAATATTTAAATAATAGAAAATCTAAACAGCTTGTGTCTGTTCATTTTTTTCTTTAGCAACATTATGCAACTTCAGCAACATTCATAGTCGACTACTGGAGTACTGGTTATCCTAGGTCATTTGGGATAATTTTTACTTTTAGTAAAAGACCCCTGACGAAGTATCCTTCAGTTTCTCAACTTATTCAGACCAGGGTTTCCCTGAGCCTTTTGTAGTTTGTCTCTTTGGTCACCTGCAATCCAGAGTACCTGAGAAGGCCTGTAACCTTCTTGCCCAGAAATCCATTGGCAGGGCTGCAACCTGTTGAATGAAAAAGTTTGTATTTTTTCACTTTTGAATCTGCCTCTGTCTGGATTCAGGTGACGGCCCCCAGTTCTAGGGGAAAAGACAGGGAACAATGGACTCCTGTCTTTCTTCTCCATGACACCCATAATTTTGCAGACCTCTGTAATGTTCTCTCCGAATTTGTTTGTTGTTTCTTCCTAAGCGATTCTATCTTAGTTCTTCCGACCACGCCTGCAGCCTTTCTACAAAACTTGTCCAGTTCTTCTTTTTCTTTTCAGGGCTGAGGCAGACAGAGTTGCCTACTTTATCCATGATGTGGGACCATTAATTAATGCAACAGCAATGACATTCTTTTCCTCTTTCTTTTTTTTCCCAATAATTCCTGACTTCCTAGTAACTTTTCAGACTATTGTTCAGGACCAACCCAATGTTCTTATAGATCAGTTGATCCTATTTACCAAATTTCTCCGCTCAGAGTCCTCTTGATCCCACATGAAGATCTGCAAGCCTATCCTAACTGTTTCTGGACAACCTTTAACCCTTTCCTTTCTGGCAGATACTGCCTGAAGTCTACTCTGTTGGAACAAGAGAGATGGGGATTTTGCAATCACGTGAATATGAGTGGAAGTTTTTTTTGTATGGAATGAAGACTGTTCTGCCAGAAACTTGTATCGTCATGCTAATTCAGAGAACTGAATTCCATATTTTTCTCACTTTTCTTTGTAAATTGTTTCTTTTTTTATCAGCTATAAAATAAGCTATAATTATATGACTTCTATTCTCATTCCACTTTTACCTGCAATTTAAGGAAATACCAAAAGAGCTAAGGAAATATCCTATCATTTGGCTTGTATTACTCATCCATCAGGACATGGAGATCTAACTTCCTTACAGAAGGCCAATTTTCCCTCTAAAATACACTAGTTAAATCCTCATGAATACATTGTAGAGCAGAATCAGCTGAAAGTATCTATATTGCTAGGAGTAGGCAGGGAAGGTACTGCTGCACTTGGCAGTCAGTTTTAGTTTCATCCTCCAAACTGCTTCAAGGCATCCCTCTCTCATCTCTCTAAGGAAATTTCATTGTGGTTAGTGCAGATAAAAACCACTATCCCTCATTTGCAATCATTAATAAGTATATTGCAGCTGATTCAGGGATGGTATTTCTAGTTCATAATTTCTCTAAAATTCCCTTGTAGGGCTTAATGTGAATAGATAGATGCAGTGGTCATTTATATTTCTTAAAGAATTAAGGTAAGATGAAACACCTCAAATTTAATCATATATCTTATATTAAAATAATATCCCAGCATGCTTCTCAGGAAAAGAACAGCAGCAGCATCACTAATCTGTGTGGATGGTATTTACTAAAACTAATGCAATAGCAATACCTACAATTTATGTCGTGCTCATTACTAAGGATCTTTAACCCGAATCGTCACTTTTCAAGCAAGCCAATTGATAAACCAGTTAAAAACAAAAAGTCACACATTTCCAGTATCATCTACCGGCTGTGGCTACTGCAGATGCCCACTGGAGCAGACTGTGTACTTTGTTTTGTTTCTGTGGTGAAGTCTCCCAGCCAAAATAAGTATATCCTGCTGGATTTCTTCATGCCAACAGATTACAGCTATTTGTCAGGAAAAAAATTTAAAAGATAAAAAAAAATCAAGCTTTAAGAAGCTTTAGAGGTCAGAAGAAATGCCCTGAAATTGAATTCCTACTTTCAAATGAAACTAAGAACGTTGTTGTGGGCAAACTGGGTCATTTAGTACCAAAGCTCTCACTTAGTCTAATCCTCCCAGCCTGTTTGAAGCCCAGCAAACAGATGAACTGCCAAAATACCAGTTTGGGTATTTTCACTGCCAATGGAGTTCTGCAGCTTCATTGTATTGAAAATAATCAGCATCATCTATCAGGTTACTCAAAATTTAGCAATGATTCATACAAAGGAAGAGGACACCTAAGCTAGGCTTTAGACAGGAAGGAAAACCTGTGGAACAATTTCCCTCTTCCATGATGCCCATTGCTATCAAAGCCGTCTGCCTGCATGGATAAAGCGGTTTCAAGATTATCAAAAATTATAGCTTGGACCAATTTCTATGAGATATGTATTTAATAGTTTAAATAAAAATCTCCCAGACTTCATTAGATTTTTTAAAATTCCATCTTTTCAGAAGCAAACAACGGATGATCTGAGTCGTTCAATTATCTTTGCAACATAACAGAAACGAGGAATATTAGCTTTCGGCAGCCGGATCCTGACACACTGCTGCAAGTGGCCAAAGCAACAGTCCATACATTTTCACAGCACCTAAGATACCAGGAGAAACCACTGCATTGTCTGCTCTGGCCACCTCAGCATCGATCTCATTATATTTCACTTTGGTCATCATTTTGCCAAACCTCATAATCAGTGTTCGCCTTAGCCTCTCTACCTGAGAGGCACTGAAACACCAATATAACTTCAGCTTCTAACAAGTGGTTTTATTAAGCTTTCCCTCATTAAATAACGTAAACCTCTGGCACCCGCAATTTCCTTGTGAGAGTAAACACCACTTCACTCTACTTAAATTAGGGGAGTTCTGTGTATTTTATATTTCAATTATTTTTCTCAAGGCAGCCTTGCCGTTACAGGCTCTCAGAGCGTGTTTGCTAGCTACGCAACAGCCAGTTATCCTTAAATTTCCTGTCCTAAAACTCATGCAAAACCAAGAGCTAAAAATAGGTACTGCAGGGCAGGATTAGCAAACCATTCACTGCTTCTCCAGATTCTTTTCCCTCTCAGCCAGAGGAGGCATCTGAGGGGCAAATGCATGAGGGTGCTTGCCTTGCATCCATACAGTCGCAGAGCCAGAGATGGAGTGCTTTACGCAGAAGCTTGTAAATCGCATAAAGTCATGCTTTTCCATTGTAGCTGAATTGCTATAAAACAGAACGGCAACTTTTCCTCCCAGTAAGGCTCCCTATCTGCCTGTGTCACAGCCAATGTCACCTCCTAGCAAGATAGCTGTCTCCAACAATAAGTTTCAGAAAAAAACCACCAGCTTTCAAGCACATTTCAGAGTTAATGTGAGGCAAAAAACGTCTCCTTCCACATGGGTTTTCAGAGTGATGTGCTGATTAGCATGAGCATGGCTTTCTTTTAAG
Organism: Zapornia atra; assembly: GCA_013400835.1. Taxonomy (NCBI): domain Eukaryota; kingdom Metazoa; phylum Chordata; class Aves; order Gruiformes; family Rallidae; genus Zapornia; species Zapornia atra. The sequence goes on along the minus strand of VZTU01014801.1, from coordinate 111,328 downwards.
TGGGAAGCCTGATGTTTCCCTCATTCACAAAATTTGCATTAAATAGATGTGTCCAAGAGTAGATAAAAAGGGGAAAAAACAGTCAGCTTAAGACATTTGCAAAATGTGGAACAAATACTTGACAGATCCATTTGAAGGACAGGGAATGGAAAGGCAGCCTTATAGATAATTTTCTTGATGTGCTTTATTTTTGAAACAGTTTAGAATGAAATATCATAATCTGTAATTTATAACATTTCATTATGAAATATTTCTGAGTGTATAATGAGTATCTGCCATGCCTAAATATCTTCAGAGTGTCACTCCACAGTCCTCCCACACATACCATTTCGATTCAAGGCAATAGTTTGGCAAAATTCCTATCAGCTCCAGTGGGAAAGTAGCTTGCATAAGAATACAGGATTCGACCATTGGTGTATAGGTATTGTAGAGACTGAAAAGGTCTCTCTCAAATTCCTGGACACTCCAGCTAGTCTGTAAGGACAAATTCCCATTTTGTTTACAGCTTCTGACAAGCTTCCTTACATCAATTTGACCAACCACTTTTCTGAGCCTACTGAATCTCTTGGCCTCCAAAGCTGCACATGCCAGTGAGGTCACCAATTGACTAACATGGTATGAAAAATATTTCCCTCCCTTTCTGTTAAATTTGCTTCCAAACTACTTAATTTAATGTCTCCTTCTGTGCTGTGATGAAAGGTGGCTACTTTCCTGTGCACATTCTTCATACGAATCTTGTTTTAATGAATCTCTGACCTATTCTTTCTCAGAGAGAATGTTTCTAAAATGAAGAGATTAAATCTCAACATCCACTGAAGAATATTCTTACCTCTAATCACCATTAAAGTTTTCTCTGTTTTTTCTCCATCTTCTCAGAAATTGAGTTAACTAGAATTGTATGCAATGCTTTAGATGTGAGAAACGTATGGGGTTTCTATACTGGCACAGAATTTTTTCTATTTCTGCCTCTCTTCCTAACAATTAATTGGACTGTTTGTCCTTTTGGCAACTGCTGAGTGATAAGCTGATGTTTTCAGAAGCTTCTACAATGACGACAAGATCTCTTTTCTGACTGGTGATAGCTAACAAAGTCTGTCATCACAAATGCATCATTTCCCCCTCCATCTGTATCACTTTATGTTTCATCTGGCTGCTTCTTTTTTTTTACCCAATCATTCAGTATTGCATGACTCTTCTGAGGAAGTTTACAATCAATTTTATTTTGGATTACTCTAATTTTTCCATAGTCAAATGTCATTTCTCTATTCACTCCCTCTTAAAGAACATTTACAGGTTGCAGCATGTACTCACGGTCAGGTCAGGAAGATTCTGTATTATTTTTCTATGCCCCTGCAAAAATCTATTCCTTATATTCTTATGTTTCATCTAGCTTTGTTAGGTGAAGGTCAGTCTTAGTGATCTCTACTTCCTTTGATTACTGGCTGGTTTAAAACATTGTCATACTTGCCACCTTCCATTTGGGTATGAACAGGATCGGGATGTTAAGTCCTTAATTTTTCATCTGTTAATTGGGTGCTCTGTAGAGAATGATGTGAGGTATAATTAACGTTTGTAAGTTCACAACAATTACCTATAGCATTTGCTGAGAGATGATTTTAGCATTAACCTTTACATGGCTGTCAATTAGCTGGAAAAAAAATGGATCTTACATTAATGTGCTTCCTATAGCAGTTCTGTCTGGAGACTGCTCCATCATTTCTGGTGACCATTTTAAAGAAGGGCCTGTACCTGTTCCCACCACTTGTTTGACCAACGACAGTGGCGCAAGGCTGACTGTCCTTAGTTTCTGACGATGATACCTTGGTGCTGACACCTGCTGTGGGTAATGATGGATTTGGGCTACAGCAGAGTAAATATAACCCTGTAGTTTATCTTGCAATTCTTGACACTTTTAGGAAGCAGTTTCCATCATCACTAAAAAAGGGGGGAATTTGTACAGCAAGCATCATTTTTTTGTGGTCTACTTGATATTTTTGTATGATCACACAGTGACGTGAACCCCCTCAACATATAAAAATGTCTGTTCTGAAGTTTGCAAAAAGGCAGTTCACACATTTGATTTCCCACATAAATGAGAGGTAAATCCAATGTAAAGAAGAGGGAACTTACTGGAGAAAGTCACAGCCCAAGTATGAAAGATAAAATTTCATGCTCAATGAATGTCAAATGTTATAAAGTTTTTGAATTATCTTTTTTCCCCCATGGAAGATACTGCCAAATAACCGTGGCCTTGAATGGCTGTGTGCTTTAAAGAGGCACATGTCATTTTAGTGAGAGTCTTCCTGCTGTCCCACTGCTTTTGACAATTAAAGAAAGTTTGCCTATTAATGTGGTGCTTGGCAAAGTTACCGCCTCGTCTTTTGCTTATGACCAAGCAAACCTGCTACTGCTGGAGCATTGATAGAGGAATACCTTTCAGCAATTTTGCTTTTGCTCAGAGAGTAATTCCAATGGATATTTTTGTCTGGCTTTTGTTTTTTGAAGTGTGACTTTAACAAGATGTTGGCTACTTTTCATAGTGTCAGCAGTACACAGTAAACTTAACCTCTTTAGTCCTTTCTTTAAAGGTCATCTTTTCTTAGCTGATGTTTGCTCCTGACAGTCATATAGCCTATTGTGGTAAAACTAAAAAACTGAATTTCTGATAATATCTAGGAGCCAGACACCAAAACTCCAGAAATGCACCCAGGAGTCATAATTTCATGTCTGTATTTCAGCTGTATGACTGTCTTTCTGGTGCAGTATTTGTCATTGGTACTGTTAGCTATGCTGGGATCCGTAAAAGCCACAAATGAATTAATGAACAAAGCAATTAATAAATTAATAAAGTTATTAAATCTCACCAAGCCTGAGGAGCTCTTGCAAGAATTCTTTTCACTCAGTTATTGCTTGTTAGAAGAATAGCATGGATCTGATTGTTTTTATTTAGCCCCAAATGTTTATGTCATAAAAACTATAAGCTGCCATAGGCAAGGTTCCAGCGTGCCAGGCACTGTGCGAACCGGGCGATAATGGCTGTTCCTGCAGAGACTCACTCTGGCCTCTGAGAGATTATTTTCATCACTTTTGGATCATCCCTATTATGAGATTAAGCAGTTCTGTGCTGATACGACTTTTCCTGGCCAGGCATTTATCCACCAGGGTGGAAGATTTCCCCAACTTTCAAGCTCAGGATGGCAATATCTGATTTATCTGGTTTAATTTCCCACTACCTCCTTAACTTTTCACCCTTTACCATCACATTTGTCCCTGACGGTCCTTGAGTTTGCCAACTCTACAGTCTCATCTTCAACTTTCCCACATTCCAAATAGTTTTCCAGGACATACAAACACAAAATTCTGCTTCCTAGCAGGGGCTGGGGCACTGCCAGAGCACTTGCTATGCATTACAAGGCCACCATCCTCCTGGATTAACTCAGCAAGACACCCACTTGTGTTCCTTCTAACTTCCAGTCACCACAGATAGGTTTAAATCATTGATGAAGAATAACTTCTGTCAGTAATAAACTCCCAGGCCAGCCTACTTCATTATCCTCTCTAACATATTGTGATAGCAGCAATTTACCATTCCATTGTGTCGCCTACAGCCTGAGAGGCACGACAACAGGAATTTGGCTCTTGTCTCAGAAAACAGAAGCAGTTTTGTTCAGCTTGGGAGGCCACATCTATGGCGAATGTCTCAGGGATCCTCCCTTGCCATCCTCCAGTTCATGTTCCTGAGCATCATGTGTGGGCAGCGATTGGATTCCTCCCGAACCAAAGCTCCCTGCAAGGTGTGCTCCAGTCTCCATGGCTGCTCCTCCCACGGGGCGCACCTGAGCCCAAGCTCACACCCTGAGAAAGGCATGTGGGGTGCACACCGAGTCATCAGCACCAACTCCTTTGCTCTATATATCTGCTCATATTTGACCTTCCAACTTCATAGCAGAGACATAGCCTCAACTCTAGAAACACAGGGAAATTAAATAAGGACACTGCTATTCAGATGCCTGTTGCCTTTTTTTTTTTTAAGAATCTTTTTCACTCTAAAAACTTCTCCCTGTTTAAAAGTCTGGGATTAATCACCATACAGTTGTTAGGGTTTGTGTTTTTTTTTTTTTTCTTTTTTTAATAGGAGCTTTAATGGGACTAGAAGATGCATGATAAGAAGCATTCACAGGAAAAGAAAAAAAAGTCAGGCAGAAAAGCGGCTCTCAGTTGCAAATAAATAACCCCAGCAAGAAAAACCTTCTGCGAGGGGGAAAAGAAAAACAGTATTTCAATTCAAATCTGAAAGAAGAGCTGCACCAGGGAGAGAAAATGTAACCACAAATGAAATCAGTTCCTAGGGCACTTGACCTTTACTGGGTATTATCGACCAAGACGCAAAAGAACCTGGATAAATGCTAGGCCTAGTCCTTTCATTTTCTATACTCGCGGTGGTGGTAAGTCAGTAACATCACACACACACACACACACACACACACACATGGCCTGGAGCGAGTTTATTCCTTACATGGCTCTGCTGTGCCTCTTCTAACCAAACAGGCAATAATATTTACACTGGGGGGCTCCCCTGGGAGTTTCAGGCAAATCTCCTTGCCCAGAAGAAACTCTGGCTGTGCCTGAAAGAAGGTGCGCGAAACGAAGGCTTCGCGCCTTCCTCCTCCTCCTCAACGTCCAGCAAAACCCCCTCCTAGGTAGGCACACAGAGGCGCACAGAGCATATGCCGGCAGAGCCACCGGCCAGGGAAGGGACTTAACGGTGTCGGGGCGCGCCGAAGCACCCGCCCGTGCGGCAGAGGAGCAAGGGGCCAGCGGGACTCGGGTTGGCTCCGTGCCCTCCTTCCGAGGGCCGCGGGGGTCGCCTGTCGCCAGCCGGCTGGCCGCGCTCTGCCGCCCCGTTTCGGAGGGCACTTGCGTTATTTCTTGGTGCCACCACGCGGCAGAACTTAACAGTACTGGGTCCCCCGCCGGGCTGCCGATGAAGAAGCCAGAGTAGACACTACCGGTGCCCGCAGGAGAGCAAAAAAAAGCCCCCGCAAACTGGTTCAGGCACCGAGATTTTGCAAATGAAAATAAGGATGTTACCTGTTTCAAATGCTGAATAATGTAAGTAGGGGAACAAGCTCTCAAGAGCAAAACTTTAAAGGAGTGTAAATCCACAGGTCTGTTCACCACAACATCGAGTACTTGCTAAAAATAACGGGAAGGAGAAAGGGCTTAAGCATATATTTAATTTTAAGACCATCTGCTTGCAATGTCTTGCTCAACAGGTGTGGCTTTCTGAGCTGGAACCAACCATACCGGTGATTCACTCAGAGAATCCNCTGCTTCCTGGTACAATGTAATTATGAAACAATACAAGCCTTAAACCACATTAAACCATGGCTGCAGTACCCTAACACCCTGAATCCTTTTTTGTAAGCATATGAACTTCACCAGGCCCCAGGAGGTCACCATCGGAGCCACTGAAAAGCAACAGCACAATGTTTCCATCTGAAACAACGATTTTCCCAACTCTTTCAGGTTTCTTTTAAATTTGCCCACAAACAAATGGACAGAGGTACGGATCCTAGTACTACATCAAACATAATTTTCTGGGCGGATTTTCCTTCTGTTTTTCTCTAGGTCTGTGGAGCAATAAACAGAGATACATTTCTTGAACATAAATTTATATTTGGAGCATTCTCCAGATAGAATTGCATAAAGTATAAAATAATTGTTTTCATTCTTTAAGAAAAAAAAATATCGGTAGTGTGAATACATTACATCCTTCAAGCTAACTGAAAATGTTGTTAGGATCAGAGAAGAAATATCCTAATATAAATTTTGCAGCAAAGCCTGTCTCCATTGGAAGTGCCTAAGCATCCTTTGGGCAACAGAGAACTTCTGTATAATCTGTTTTGAGAAAGAAAGAGAGATGCAGGTGGGTCATCAGTAGCTGTAGTGAAAGCTGAGAATGTGGGTGCGAGCGGGTAACCTGTTATCAGGGGGAGAAAAGCTTTGTCTCATTTCAGAAGAATCTGGGCAACAGAGGTTTCTCTCAAAGCCATTCTTTATGTACAGTGTTGGAAAACTGCGCACTCAGTGGACTGTTTATTCAGAGAGCTTGGGGGCAGCTCACTCTTGGTAAATAGGGGAATAAAATGAAAGCTAAAAATAGGTCAACTGTCTTCCTGTTTACTAACATGACAATAAAAAGTATCACCCTATAAAACCGGCACATAAGCACCATTTAAGGATAGGTCACTGTGCTGAGAGCAGCCTGAGCACTTGCCAGTAGCTCCCGATGCTAATCAGCATCTCAGGCTCTGAGTGTGATGCCCTTGGCTAACGGGTCCAGCAAGAGGGCACAGTCAACCTGCCCACTTCAAAGGTCGGCAGCAAGTACCTCCCCTGGCTCCCCCTGCTTCTCTAGGCCATTTTTCTTCTCCCATCCTTAGACGACTATGCATGATTTGTTCCCAGCAGCTATCACAGCTGCACTTCCAAGCTAGGGCACTGTGTGGGCATCGTCCATAACAGCTTCTTGTGCTAGATATGGCCTTTCAAACAGCTGGTCATATTGGAGAGTGAGCATCTGAGACCACTCAAACTGCAGCTCCATATCAATGCCACCATTTTTATGCTTGAAGAGAGTTTAGATACCCACTCTTAAAAGCTTAAACTGTGTGTTATTATGCTAGCATGCTAAAGATGTTTAGAAAAAAACCCAAGATGCTTGAGTTTAATTTAAATAAGGACATATTAACATTAGAAGCAGTTAATTATCTTCTCTAGGAATTTAGTCAAGACTTGCAAGACTAATGCTGTGTTTATATACTCGGTTTAACATTAAATATTCTTTTAGCGAGTTGATGGTAGAAAGAAGCCTTCCTATCTTTGCAGTCATGACAGTGAGGGATAACAGAGGGAGAATGATTCTTCTTTTGCCTGTTATACCTCTGTTACTTCAGTGGTGACACAAGAAACTACCCAAATCCCCTGTCTAGAGTGCAGAGGGCTAAAGAGAAGCAGTAATAAGATGAAAAAGAAAGCACAAATGCCTCAACAAACTACAAGGAATTAATCTATTTAGTATTTTATCAATTCTGGATTAAAAGATCCATTGTAAATACACAGCAGTCTTGCACATTTCCCAAAAAGGTGTCTTCCTACCCCCTTCCTCATGTATCCATCGTACACCTTCGTAAACTGTGCAAGCTTATCCCAAAGAAATTTTTCTACTGAAGTGCAATCTATGCAGCTAAATCTGTTAACCTGACAGCTTCTTCCAATTAGTCCTTCCTATTTAAGCACATACCCTGTGTGCTACTGCATGCACATTCAATTAAGATGAAGAAAAAAGTGCAGTAGACAAGCTTGACATTAATATAAATAAATGAGTGTCTTTTCTTCATGCAGAAAGATATCACAGTTCAGCTTTCAATCAAGCTTTCAGTTCAAGGGGATTTAGTTACAGATAAGCTCACACTGGTACAAAGTCTGTTTTCAGTAAGTAGAAGAAAGGTGACTAACAAAAATGTTAAAATGTCTTCAAGTACAATATTACCTTTATCTGGATCACTAGGATAATAAAATTAAGAGTGATTTCAGTGTCTTCTAATGACACTGAATTTTTTATACTGACGACACTGTACAAAGAGACAACCAATTTGACAACAAGCATGGATTACATCCTTGTTCAGAGAAATGCAAAGCTGTATTGAGCTTGGTCTTTTGTAAGATCAGAGAGGTGTGGCCTGCTCTCCTCCCCCTAGCCTCCCCCCCGACCCCGAGAGCACTGTGCAGCAGCAATCCAGCTCTGTAATGTAAAACAAACAACCCATCATTTTGTACATAAAATTGTATTAGGATAGATTCTCCTCAGCTATCTCCCACGAATGCCCCTGCCATTTATATGTCTCCATGGCAGTCTCTCACTCTGTTCCACCGCATCAAGTAGCTTCTCTCTCAGGTGGCCCCAGAGACAATGTTCTCAAACTGAACTTGTAGCAACTTGTCCTCAAATAGCATTAAAACGATTGCCACCTCTATTTCTGATCCAGAGAGGGCTTCCCTTATCTAGGAGCTTTTTGTAGCCTTTTGTTTGATGAAATGATACAGCTGGGGAATAAACCCCCAACCATTTCTCTCAAAAACTTCACCTGGGATACCTAAAACATCAGAGATTATACAAAAGCACATAGAAATATTAAAACCCATATTTCATTATAGAGTAGATTATCTGTAATTTACCTAAATATTGCAATTATTTGGCACTTTCTAAAACATGGATTTCCTCAGCTCAAGCAGTGCTTCCCAGTGCTAAGCATTTGCTTCACATCAAAATCCCTGGTTGACTAGCACTGAGTTCAGCTGAAGGGGCCAATCCCTTCAGCAACAGTAATTACAACCATTTCTGAGAGGGCTAATTATGGTCCCTGTTAATTAGGATCTAGTCAGGAAGACATGCCTTATAGGTGTTCCTCAAGGATAAGACACATAACATGAAATACTATTCCAGTGACAGTAATGGGCAGCTATTAGACTATTAGAAGGCTGGCTCTTCAGACCTCAGTCAGGAAAAAGATATTTCTACCTTAAATCATCAGGAACATTCAGGATTTTAGACTCTGGCCATGTACTTCCACACTTCAGCATATGTGAATAAAACGGAAAAATACTGGCTTTATACAACCTAGAAAGAACATCCAACTTCCGTTACATCTTAGTCTATCACAACCTAACACACCAAAACCCAGAAGAAAAATGAAGGGACATGGAAGAAGCATCATGAGGCATGTAAACATAGGAGCCAAAACCAGTAAGTTGAAAGTGTCCCAGAAAAGGCATTTTAGTAGTTTCAGAGCAAATCATGTGTGCTCTGATTTAAATGAAGCATTGACCTGCTTTACATAAACACGCAGATCAGTTATGCTTTTTGCCATATGCTTTCTTAGCTAATTATATCAAAATCTACTTATGCATTTGTAAAGGAATGGACTGTGGGCAGTTGAGTGTCATGATAACACAAAAAGCAAGAGTTAAATCACGTTCTGTTTATCCACACAAGAAACAGAACACATGTTGAAAATGGCAAAGTCAGAATAAAATTTGTTTGGAGCAAGAACAAATTCCAGAAAACTAAGGATATAGAGAGGCTCACAAGCTATCCATGACTAGAAATATGCTAATGTGGGGGTTTCCACCACACTGAAAGGGTAAAAAAATACAACCACTCTTGGTATTTGGAAGCAGAGAGGGAAGACTTGCATTCATGGTTGCAATTCATATTTTGAGTAATTGCCCTGCTCATAGCAAAAAAGGTAATTCAGTGAAGGTCCTATGTTTGATCTCACTGCTAAGCATGCATATAATCTGATTTTCACCAGGGTTGTATCTTAAAAAAGTCTCAAACACACGAGCATTGCTAGTGCCTGAAACAACACTCCCTCTAGGAACAGTGATGGCCCCATTGCAACATGGAGGCCAGGAGATGGGTAGCGAGAGCAAAACACACTCCCCAGCTTTATCAAGCTTTCAGTTTTTGGTGCCTTTCTTCACTTTGAGATGCCCCTGAATTTCAAAGGTAAACTTGACCACTTTGAAGGCTATCTGAAAAATCCACCAAGTTAAACATCACAACAGCAGCCACCCCATCTCTTGACATCTGTATGAACACTGTTCAGCAGTTTAATACAGACAAACTTTATTTGGACTTCTTCAAGTTAGGCAGTCATGTGAAAACCCAAGAAATTTGGCTAGATTGTATTCTCAACATTTTTACTTTGCTGATTAGGTAAATATAGACTGGAGTGTGCTAAGGGAGATGTGATTTAAAGATAGAATTAATGCATTAGAAATTTGAATTTTTTTTTTCTTGGGATAAAACTGTTGAGCATCACTTGGCCTGTGCAATGTTTGCTTTAAAACTTAAGGCTTATTCAAAACCAACACACTGTGAGTATAATTCACCTCCTGACAGTAAAGCCAGGCTTGGATGATTTCAGCTAACCTGTTTTACTTCATGGCTGAGGCATACAAAGTCTGATATCACAGCTCAGCTGATAACAGGGAGGGGGGGCAACTTTAACTCACTCATTTACGACCCTGAGAAAGCACTTGCCTTCTGCACTGGCTTGGACACAAGGACATCTGGAATGACAGACCAAACTGCTTTCTCTGCTGCCCAGTCTGAGCAGCGCTGCAGGTCAGTGGGGGCAGAAGACTGCAAATCACTGCAGATCTAGTTCAAAGCATAAAGAAGAGCTGTGTAAAAGCAAAATAACCAGGTTGGCTTCTTGGACAGCTGCATGAATTATAGCTGAATTACAGCCTGGACATTTTAACTACTGCAAATGTCTCCCTGAGGGGTCAAGTTTGGGTGGGTTCAGTCCGGGGGCATTTTCAACCTGGAGTTAGTTTCATGCATGGACCAGAGCTGAAGCTGAGGAGACATGACAGTCTGCCTCACCACCCCCCCCATGCAGGATTTAAACTAGGGTAACAGCAGGAGGAAGGAAACTTTTTTGGTTGTTGTTTAGCTTGCTTGAGCTGCCTTCCTTCCCACTGTGGCCAATGCACTCATCTGCGTGCAGATCCATAACTTGAGGCTGCACTGGGAGCGTATTTTGGTGGTTTTTAAAAACAGCTCAGAAAAAAATAAACCCTCTTGTTTGTGTTTTTCTCTGGCTGAGCTCCTGTCCAGACACCCGCACACACAGAAGTCGCTTAAATCGCATTTTTCCTCGTGTCATTTAAATAATTTAGAAACACCGAGCAGAGGGAGTGAATATTAAGTATTTTAAAGGTCTCTCAAGGGTCTCTGAGAAAGAATTACAGAATACTGCTTGCAATCAAAGTGGAGCTGGCACTTCTCCTTTCTCAAAACTCAGAGGAGGTAGTGCTGGCTAACAAATGTTCCTGTAACAAAATATTTAAAATAACTGCACTCTTTGCTGAAAATGTATTTCCCGTTTTCCACAAGTACAAAAAGAAAGACCCTTTTTTCTTGGTCTTGTATAATAAAATGTTTTTCTGTATTTCTTCTTCTATACCACTCACATATAAGACACTCCGTGCTGTAGAGGTTTCTATAGCAACAGAATAAAATCTTTTACAATAGTAGCTGTTCTTTTCTCAGGTACACTTACCAGCTGGTCATAGTTTAGCCTTTGAAATTAAGCTCCTTCTCTTTGTGGAGCCGCATGTCTAGAGTGAGAAACTGTATCTTCCACTTAGCATACACGAGTAAATAGAGATGCATCTCCAATTAGCAAATGGAGAAATGAATACAGGAATTTTAGCAGCAGAGAGCACATTACTGTGTCTGAGTGCCTCATAAGCTTCAAAGCATGTATACACATCTCCCTTTCCTGCCTTCTGGAATTTATTACCCTTATGTCACAGGAGGCAGGGAGAAGGCAGAAGCATGTGGGGAATGAGAGCCTTCCCAGAGTCATGCCAAAGGGCTGTGGTAAACTTGTGCACCACCAGTGAGATGGAAATGACTGTTTATGTTCAGTTTAGCCCGCCCCCTCCAAACTGCACCAATGTTCAAATGAACTTTGCTCCCTGCTCCTTCACTTGACGTCTCCTCGGGCGTTGTTTCTGAGCATCGAGCCTTTCCCTCAGCATTCATTTTAAAGAATCAGCACAACCCCATCTCCACCTCTGCCGTTGCCACCGGTTGCTTCTGAGACCTTTCTCTTTGTACTTCCTCAGACAAGCATCTCTGCCAGCACTCCGCAGCAAGGACAGCGCTGGCCGCACTGTGGTTGACCTCCAGCTCCCAAAGACTTTGTAAGCAGATAGTTTTGCCTAAGATTTCACTCACCAATAAAGCTTCTTTATAATCTTTTACCTCAAATTGTTATTTTGTCCTGATTCACATCATATCTCTGCATAGCAAAGAGCATTTCACGTTGTGTCTGTTAACTGCACCGTACATTTATGCTACTGGAACACTGCAAAAGCATAAAGGATCCAGATGTCATCGTTCTTGTTTGGGGGAATGAATGCAAACCCACAAAAAGCTCACAAGTAAGAAAAAAAAAATGGGGAAGCTGCCTTTGCCCTTCATCAATTTATTCTGAGTTCAGGTTATTATTTAAACTAAGTTGTTTTAATCATACAAGAAAGCAATCTTTCTGTCAAATCAGTCCTAAATTAAGAGGCACAACTGCTGGTTTTCCAAAGCCTGGAAGGCTGTGTACAGACAAGCCTCACCACTTGGCATCCAGCAAGCAGAACTGGTCCAGTAGGAGGGAGGAAAACCTCCTCCTGGAGAGCCATGGCACCGTGGTTCTCCCGGAGACTACCTTAAGGAAAGCAACTCTGCTAGGACTTACCCAGCCTGGCCCAGAGACCTTAAACTGAGGGGTTTTCCCCAATATTAACTGACTTCTCTGCTTAAAAGTACCTTTTCCAAAGCTGCTGATGTAGCATTAAGTGTTGGTGGTTTCAAAGCAACCTGCTCTGTGCTGTGCAAGTTATTTGGTCCCCGAGCTGTAAGTATCCAGGTTAGAGCCTCCTGACCTCGGCCCAGCAGCAGAGCTGCAGCGCTCCTTCACTTCCCCGAAAACCACGGCAAAATCAACCACAGGCCCCAGAGGGCCATGATGAATCTGGAAGTATATTGATTTTATTTTATGGGCTATCAGAGCAGATACTTTCACGTTAATGTTTTCACCACAGATATTCACTCTAATTTAACTCCACTGCTCTTCTGTAATTCGATAGACGATCAGTCACTCGGCAGAACAAAGGCACCGAAGCAACGAGTAAATAAAGGAGACAGGTTCTGCTGCTGTGGTGCTACTTCTGTTTTGTCATGCTGCATGTGTCACCAGGGAGCAAGGATTACTTTAATTACCAACTGCTTCAATTTGAAATAGTTATTATGGAAAATTGTGAATCACGTTAATTTACTTTGGCAGCACGACAATGGGATCACTTTCAATCCTTGGCAGTGGCTTGGGGAGGCCGGTGGGGAAGGAGGCAGGAATGGAAGATTTCAATTTCAGAAGGGGTGTTGTCATTCAAAGGAAAGCATGCGATGGCTTTCAAACTGCTGTTAGGCTGGAAATAAGCTGGGTCCCCCGACGTAGCCTATCGGAACTTCTACACCGATAATCAGCAGGCCAGAAACAGTCATTATCTTCCATCTCAGCGGTTTATAACTGATGCAGCTGGTGGGAAAGGTTTGATTCTTTGATTTCTGCTTTTCCGAATGCCACTGGGAATTTTCAAAATCCTCTGATGGGTTTTAATGGAAAGCACACCCTGCCAAAGCCCAGTCGCCTGGGAATTCTGTGGAGAGGCATAACTAGATACACTGAGTGATTAGAGTCTTTTTGAGACATCTGAGTTTGATACCCCTCAGGCACAAGATATTGAGCCCAGATGAGCTTAAAAGGTGTGACTCAGTACTGTGACACCATGTTCTGTCGCACAGCTCTCTCCCTTTCCACTCCACTGTTGCTCTTTAAAGGTCAAGGGAAGGTCTAAATTCAGGCAGTTTAGGTACCTTCTCTCTGACTGCAAAACTTCCTCCTTCCTCTCTGCTCCTGGCTGCCCAAAGATAAACACTAATTGTTCTGTTTCCAGCATACAGAAAAACAAACTAAAACTCGGTTTTGACTTACACAAACTCACTTTCCAGTTCAGTCTCATAGAGACCTGAATCAGCTCAAGTGAAGAACCTCTGAATAAAGATTGAGGACAAAAACTCTCTTAACTGCATCTCTGTGCCCAAGATAATACACAGAGAGCTGTACGATAGCCCATAAATTGCAAATGAATATGTCTTGTGATGACAGAGTATTTGGTGCCTTTCTCGATTGATACAAGTAGCATTTATCCAGGCTAAAAAACCCCCTCAAACAAGAGAAGTTGCTAGTAAGGATGGTTCTCATCTTTTGGACCTCAAAGAAATAATGTCCAAATTTCTACCCGTCCTCCTCCCCTGTGGATCCTCCAAGTTGTTATTTCTAACTAATTTAAACATACACTGAAACTGCTGGAGACTGGGGGAAGTCAGTGTGGTGGTTTGACTCTGGCTGGAGGCTAGGTACCCACCAAAGTCGCTCTATCAATCCCCTCCTCAGCTGGACAGGGGAGAGAAAATACAATCAAAGGCTCGTGGGTGGAGGTAAGGACAGGGAGAGATCACTCACCTGTTACTGTCACAGGCAAAACAGACTCATAAAAAATGCAATATAATTTATTAACCAGCAAAACTGGGGAGAGTAATGAGAAATAAACTCAAATCTTGAAACGCTTTCCCCCTCACTTCTTTCTGGGCTCAACTTTATACTCTCCTTTCTACCCTCACATCTGCAGAGGGGGATGGGGAAAGGGGATTGTGGTCAGTTCATCACATGTTGTCTCTAACGCTCCTTCCTCCTCAGGGGGAGGACTCCTTACATTCTTCCCCTGCTCCAGCATGGAGTCCCTCTCATGGGAGGCAGTCCTCCAGGAACTTCTTCAATGTGAGTCCTTCCCATGGGCTACAGTTCTTCACAAACTGTTCCAGCGTGGGTCACTTCCACAGGGAGCAGACCTTCAGGACCAGACTGTTTCAGGATGGTCCCCCACAGGGTCGCAGGTCCCGCCAGTAAACCTGCTCCAGCCTAGGCCACTCTCTCCACAGCCTGCAGGTCCTGCCAGGAGCCTGCTCCAGTGTGGGTTTCCCATGGCATAACAGCTTCCTTCAGGTGTCTCCACCTGCTCCACTGTGGAGTCCTCCACAGGCTGCAGGTGGAACCTCTGGTCCCCATTATCTTCCATGGGCTGAAGGGGACAACCTTCTTCACCATGGTTTTCACCATGGGCTACAGGGGAATCTCTCCTCTGGCACCTGGAGCACCTCCTCTCCTTCTTCTTCATTGACCTTGGTGTATGCAAAGTTCCTTACATCTTCTCACACCTCTCTCTGGCTGCCAAAGCTGCTACCCATTTTTTTCCCCTTCTTAACTATGTTACCCCGGAGGTGCTACCACCATCACTGATTGGCTCAGCCTTGGCCAGGGGCAGGTCTGTCTTGGAGCTGGCTGGCATTGGCTTTTTTGGGCCTGGGGGAAGCTTCTAGCAGCTTCTCACAGAAGCCACCCTGTAACCCTCCTACTACCAAAACCTTGCCATGGAAACTCAGTACAGACAGACAGCAGAAGCACTCTCTACCTTTCTTTATTCCTGTCTGGAAACAGGAATAAGTGAGGTCACACGCTAATAGCTGTTCCAGGACACTGTAGTCACATCCCCTGAGATAAGACCAGGACACTGACTGCCAGGTCCCCTTTGCCTGTGGCACCAGAAATACCCTTCCCTTCACCTAGGCCTCTGGCAAAATGCAGGGGAAGCACTGGTAGCAGACTGTGTATTTTGGTTGCATGTTCCCAGCTCTTCCCTTAGGAAGAGCAGTGAAATTCCCTGAGAGAAAGGGGTTGGTCATCTTCCAAAAGACAACTGAGTTGAACAGGGGAAGACCTAACAGTGGCATAGAGAAGGTAGTGGTGAGACAGCAAGAGACACGGCTTTAGCAAGGAAGTTTGCTCAGAGGGACAGAGATAAGATGCCACAGAGGACTGCACAGAGTTTGCAACAGTCAGAAATCCACTGAGCTGGCTGAAGTGAAAGCAGAAAGCGTCAGTCCTGCAGAAGGCAGGGAGACAGTGGCTTATAAACCTTTTATCTTATCTCTTCCCTAGCTGCCAAGTTTTCTCTAAACAAAATGTGAACAACTGTGGCTTGTTTTCTAAGCACCTGGCTTGCTGAAGCTTGAAATCTTTTTGATCTTTCAGGGATACTCTCAGCACCAGGAGGCACAGGCAATTCCAGTGGAAAGCGCTGTCCAACCCCTCCCAGACCTGCTATAAATTCAACCCCTTCAAGTGAATTATACCAGGAATATATACTGAATGCTGTTGTCACACCACTCAGCAGGTATTTGCAGTTAAACACTTCAGTAGGGCAAAGCTGGTTATCCTCTCAGAATCCTGGCTCCCAGAGTGGATGCTCTGGGCAGCTGCAGGCACTTTTGGGTTGGTACCTCAGCAGCAGGTCTGCGTGGCAAAGATGAGGGAGGTGGTGCTGCCTTGTAGAGGTCCAGGTCCACTTACACTTAGTGTGTGCTGGGTGCAGTGCTGGTGCATGGTTGCTGCTCTACTCAGAACCAGTCCCTGTCACCTGGACATATTTTAGTGTGAGAGCTGCTGTAGTTTTATAGCATATTAAAAAACAAACAAAAAAATTCTCTATTTGGGATTCTCCAAAATCTGCCATTTCTGAAGGGCTACTATGACAATAACTTCAACTGCACAGTCATAGAAAGGTTTCCTAGTTGGCTCCTTCCTTCCTTCCTTCCTTCCTTTCTTCTTCCTTCCTTCCTTCCTTCCGTCCTTGTTGCTGTAAGGGCAATGAACGTGTGTGTTTTCTATAGGCTTTTGGGTTTTTTTCAAAGGAGGCATATAAAAAAGATCAAAAGTATTTCAGAAATGATAACAAAATGCATTTCAGAAAACACATTTACATTTTAAGGCACCACTTTGCAGGGAAAATGTCCCCTTGAGATTTCAAAACCAGAAACAGTATTAGTTAGATAATAACAAACAACAGAAGTGCAAGCCACAGGTATGCTTAACATTTTCTGTGTCATTTCTGAGACAGCTTTGAAGACTGGCTATTCTTTTATTTGGATTCCCCAAAATAGCTTCAGGCCATCGTAAATGTAAATTGAAGTCTGACTTCCAAGAAAACTGGTTGGAATTGGTAACTTAAAATACTCCTCTTGCTTCAAGCAAGGGTGGATTGCACGGAAATGTTGCGCCACATATGCTGTGTTCATTCTCTACATCCATTGTCTTCTGAAGATTTTTCAAGATTATATTAACCAGAAATACACCCCTGGAAAGCATTTATCTTTTAATAAACACTGCAATGTCTGAGCAATGTTCATTTTCCCCCTTTTTCTCCTAAGCATCCAGATGCTTTTGTATGCAAAAGTCCTAGAAGTAATTTAATTTCAAGAATGCCTATTTATGCTCTGACTGCCAGATACCACAGGAAAAACTGGATTACAAACAGACTAAACAGCTGTGTGTATTTAATCCAAGAGCAGCTTTTTTTAGCCCTGAGATTTATGCTAATTTAATAATTTATTTTTAAAACTTGTTTAGAAGGTTGAGTATCTGTGGTTGCACTGTGATATCTTGAAAATATGTCTTGAAAAGAAGGAAAGCAGTTTGAGATGCAGAGCTGTACCCTGACTGTACCTGACATTGTTTCACCACGAGGAACAGAAACTGTAATGGAGCTCAGCTGGCCTAATGGGGGCATCTCCCTTAGACTCTTTGATGGCAACAGGAACTTCTCTATCCCTGCTCTTGGCTCAAATCTAGGGCTCATGGCTAGGGAACGTACATGCACACTGTTTGTTCAGTCGGCACACAAGGCTACTGGCACGACTGGTTCACAACTGGATTTGTAATAGAGAGCCCAGCCAGAAAGGTCCTCTGTGGAAATGTTCCCTTCCAGGTGTCAGTATGAGCATCTTCTGATCCAAAACCAGGTTTTGCACTCCTTTGTGACTGCATTTGATCACATACCTGTGCACGGCAAATTGCCTGACTCCCACCAGCACTAAGCTATCAATGTGCTAATAACACCGTGATAAAGAGTAAGAGCAATTATTAAAGCTTTATAAATTGCTCCAGGTGTTATGACTTGTTTGCCCAGAAATACTAAAGGAAAATTTGCAGTGTGATCATTGCAAGGAAACGGTGACACAATTCAGTCCTGTGCTGCTTCACACTGGCAATTGACACCAACCCCTGAAGCCACCACACCCAGCAGCATGTCCAGAAGACATACTCATGCACTCTTAGGCCAGGCAAACTCTTGGCAACTCAGAGCACAAACATGCTGGGGATACACGGTGGTTTCCTAAAGACAGGGCCACAAATTCTTTGTGGAGAAAGTTAGAGCTATTCTCACCAGTTGAAGCGTCCGTTGCTATTTTTGGCCCTCACTAGTGACAGCAGCAGAATAAATTCCCCTTCCTCAGTTTTCAGAGCACAGCATGAGACTCATCTCCTTGCTAAGACAATATCCTGATGGATTTGTAAGGTCACTCGGATTCCTCTCGGGGTCTGATCCTTCTGAGCAAGAACTTTTTAAAGAGAGTGGAGAGTTATTGCTCACATCTTGCCCCCATGCCATGCAGCATCTCTGCTTTGTAAAGAGACCACAGAGATCCCAGAGATGAGCTAGCCCTTTTTTTTTTTTGTGGCAGTAAATACATCCCTGCTCCCTGTCCATACAGCACAACTATCTGCTGTACAGAAATGCATCCTCAACGTTGAGAGCTGCTGGCTGAATTAAATTAAATGAATGGGCAAATTAAGAGCAGCTTTTCCTCCAGGCAATTAAGATGCCAAGAGGAGGATGTCCAAGGAAGGGGATGCAAGGGAATCTCCAGGACCACAGCTGCCACTGACGCAGTGTGGGACAGGTCCATTTGTATGGTGAGGTGTTGGATATGCTGAGTTTGATCTCAGCTTTCAGCTTGGGCCTGGAAACAGCCAAAGAAAGCACCTTCTCAGGGATCTCCCTATGAGAGGAAGAGGTATGAAGTGAGGGGAGAGTGAGAAGAAGCTTTGCCATAAGAGCCATGGAAGAGCCCAAATGTGGGCCATGGAGGACTCTACATCCAGCTCACAGCAGGCTGAAAATATTTCCCCTCAGCAACTCTCAAGGGCTGATGTCCCAGATCCCATGTCACATCTCTTCTGTACACTGTCACATTAAGACACAGACTATGTGGGCAGGGACACAAAGAAGGTACACAAAGGAAGCAAAGCCTTAGATGTCAATGGTCAAAGTGGACTTAGCACAGAGGAAATCACGTTTCCTGTGCAATAAAAACCTCCTCACTTCAGCCCTATTTCTCAGCACATGCAGCAGGCTAATTAAGAACAATCAGCACCACTTTGAGTTTTGACAGTAGACACCTGAAACACATTCAAAGGATAACATGAACATATTTCATTATCGTTGTCTGAACATGAAATTCTGCGTTGCATTCCTAGGTTATAACTTAAGGGAACCTGTTCCACAATAGTGTTTCAATGGTTCATTAAGTTGGAATTGCCTTGCACATAATTACCCTGCCTTCTTGTCAGCCCATGTTTCTAACACCGATGTAAATAAAAAAAAGCTAAATAGAAACTGGAGGAACATGTAAGAGGAAATTATTGCTGCAGATATGGACATTAAAAAAATATTCATTAGCAATAAATACAGTTTCAAGAGCTTTATCATATGGTCTTGCCAAAGCATGTGATTTCAAAGACTAATTTTCCAAGTAGTGCAGCTGACAACTGTTAGAACAGAGGAAGGAGGTTCTCTCATGGACAGGACAACACATAGTCGGGCACTGGAACGGGACAATGCAGAGCTTCCTCTTAG
This sequence comes from Zapornia atra, assembly GCA_013400835.1. Lineage (NCBI taxonomy): Eukaryota > Metazoa > Chordata > Aves > Gruiformes > Rallidae > Zapornia > Zapornia atra. The sequence continues at coordinate 91,876 of VZTU01014801.1, read as the reverse complement.
GAAGCTGACACTCACATTGCAGACTTTCTAGTAGAGCAGACCTCTGCAGGCCTACGATTTATTTAGGGTTGATGAGCTTGAGCATTCATTTCAGTCATGACAAAATCAAAGGGATTATTCACTGATTCAGGAAGCATTTGTCTAATAACAAGTTATTAAGCAAAATAAATCTCTTTTATAAGATGAACTCCACTCCATGATTACTTGTCTATGAATAACCTTGCTTGCTATTGAAGAGATATTCCAGAAGGATGAGATATGCTAATAATAGTAACGGTATAAAGCTGCAGGAGGGGAGGTTCAGGTTGGATATTAGGAAGAGGTTCTGTACTGAGAGGGTGTTCAGGCACTGGAACAGGCACCCCAGGGAAGTGGTCACAGCACCAAGCTGGGCTGAGTTCAAGAAGCATCTGGACAATGCACTGTCCCATGACTGTGCTGGCCCTGTGTGGGGCCAGGAGTTGGATTCAATGATCCTTATGGGTCCCTCCCAACTTGGGATATTCTGTGATAATAGTTTAATGTTTAACACCTAGCCGAGGTAAGGAATATTAATTAAGCACTGAAAATACTGTTTCTCTTTACATGCAAATAATGATAAGGTGATAGAGGCAAGAAAGGTTCTGCAGCAGTTACATCATTGCTAAAGAGGGTTGTCTTTCACAGAAGCATCATAGAATCACAGACTGGTTTGGGTTGGAAGGGACCTCAAAGACCATCTAGTTCCAACCCCCTGCCATGCGCATGGACACCCTCCACTAGACCAGGTTGCCCAAAGACCCATCCAACCTGGCCTCGAACACTGCCAGGGAGGGGGCAGCCACAGCTTCTCTGGGCAGCCTGTGCCAGGCCTCAACACCCTCACAGAGAAGAATTTCTTCCTAATATCTAATCTAAATCTACCCTCCTCATCTGAAGTCCATCACCCCCTTGCCTATCACTCCCTGCCCTTGCAAACAATCCCTCTCCAGGTTTCCTGTAGGCCCCCATTAGGTACTTGAAGGCTGCTGCAGGTCTTCTCCAGGCTGAACAAACCCAACTCTCTCAGCCTGTCTTTATAGGAGAGGTGCTCCAGCCCTCTGATCTTTTTCGTCACTCCTCGGGACTCACTCCAACAACTCCATTTCCTTCTTATATTGGGGAGCCCAAAGCTGGATGCAGTACTCCAGGTGGGGTCTCACTGGAGTAGAGCAGGGGGGCAGAATCACCTCCCTCAACCTGCTGGTCATATTTCTTGGGATGCAGCCCAGAATACGGTTGGCTTTCTTGGCTACAAGTGCTCATTGCCAGCTCATGTTGAACGTTTCATCCACCAACACCTCCAAATTTTTCTCCTCAGGCCTGTTCTCAATCCATTCTCTGCCCAGCCTCCAGTTGTGCTTGGGATTGCTCCAACACACGTGCAGGACCTTGGACTTGACCTTACTGAATGGACCCATTGCTCAAGCCCATCCAGATCCTTCTGGATGGCATTCCTTCCCTCCTGCTTGATGTCATAAACAAACTTGATGAGGGTGCACTCAATCCTACTGTCCATGTCACTGATAAAGATGTTAAACAGTGCTGCTCCCAATACCGACCTCTGAGGAACACTTGTCACTGATCTCCACTTGCACCTTGAGTTGTTGACTGCTACTCTTTGATTGGGACCATCCAGCCATTCCTCATCCACTAAATGGTCCATCCATCACATCTATGTCTCTCCAATTTAGAGACAAGGATATCATGTGAAACAGTGCTTTGCTCAGCTCCAGCATCTCTCCTGATGAGACAGTTCTCTTCAGTCCACGTGTGATGGTGGGGACTGGCAGTTTGGCCATAGGGTTCACTGCATATTGTGCTAGTAATCAGGTATCCAACTCCTTTTCAGCCTCCCTAGAGTTACTCATTCTTCTCACCACCTCATGCAGCCCAGCCACCTGCTGCAGTAGGTCCTCCACCCAGGTACACCTTTTGTGGACGGGTCTGCTGCACATCTCTACCCCAGGAGAAAGATCTGGGCTCTTTCTGCACCCTAAAGTCTGCACTGCAGTGTCTCCTTCAGCAGCTCCATCTCAGTGAAAGCATCAGCCATTGCTGGGGTAGATGGCACAGACACCCCAGTGGGAGCTGCAGCCTCCGCGCTCAGATGAGGATCCCCCGTTCTGCCTCGAGGGCCAGGTAGGATGGGTGCCCCTCACCTGTGCAGGTGGTCACAGACTGGTGCCAGCTGCAGGATTATGTGCATTTCAGGTCTCCACTTGGCCAGTGCAGTGTCCCTCTTTGAAGAGGCACCCTCCTGCTCCCTGGGCTGCCTTGTGTGGGTGTGGGGTGGCCATCGGGGCTCTGGGAAGACCCAGGCTGTGTCAGCATCTCCTATGAGAGCTACCTGTTTGGAGCAGATTTCTGCTCCCCTGGTGCTTCCCAACCTCAGGAAACCCCTGGTGTGTCAGTGTCTGCTGCTCTTCTGAGGGCTGGGCGGGCTCCTCTCGGTAACTGAAAACAGTCACCTAATATTCATACAGTGTCAATGGCCTGAATTTATAGGTTTATTAATTTCTATCCACTTGCATTTCAGTAACCTAGGGGGTCTGGATCACAGAGCAAGAATGTTTAACACCTCACATGTCTGTACCTCGAAATATGACTGTGAAGTAAACAAGATGTTTCAGCGACAATGAAAGCAGATCTTGTCATTAAAAGGACAGAAAAGGTAAGGAAGTTGCAGATAGACATGATAAGGACAAAGGTGTGAGACATTTTTCATTAGTCTCTTGATGTTAATATTAAGGTTAGTGCCCAGCATTGATAGTAAAGACAAAGCAATGATTAGAGCACATCTCAACTCTAGATACTCAAAGGCTTTGTGGAGGAAGGTTCTTGTCCTGTACATACAGAAACTATACCTGACCAAGGCGCTGTCCTTAAGATAGGCCTGCAGAAAAAAATAAATCTGTGTCTCATCCCTACCCAGGAAACCACACAGCCTTCCACTAGCTGTCATGTAACATCATGCAAAAGTCAAATTGTTGCTGAAGAGGAAAAGTTCTATAAAAACTGGAAAAACCCCTGAAGACTACAGGAAAGTTTCAGGGCTACTGTTACCCCAAAAATAAAGAGTGATACTCAGTTCTTCTTCATGCAAGTTTGCTTGTGAGAGAAGAAACGCATGCTGTCATGCTCCAGCCCTTAGGGAAGTCTTGCCAGGAACAGCTCAGCTGAAAAGGATCAACAGGAATGGTAAATGAATAGCCAATATTGGACAGTAGCTTTTCACAGCAGATGCTGCTCTCAAACATACCAGCTCATCTGTACATCTCTCTCATAATTGGCTTTTTGCCCTTCATCTTGTCCCTCTGGAGAAGCAGTCTGCCTTGAAATTACTTTCCAGACTTGCTATGGCATTTCTGATGCCTAACAAGAGGGGTGAGGATGTTTTGAGACAAGATAGGAAAGCTGAGGTAAGGCCTGGCAATGAGCTCAGAGGGTTTCCTTTGTCCTGGGACAGCACAACACAGTTTCGGCAAATAATGGTCTCTGGTTCCTCCATCTTGCAGCTTGCAAGCTCAGGCTGGCCTGCAACAGAGAATTTATTGGGGTGAAATAACCTTTCCTCCCTCAAACCATCTGGACATCTTGGACAACAGCAGTCAGTACTTCTTTACAAGCCGAGGAGGGCAACAGCTCACCAAAGTGTTTCTGGGCCAGGGGAAGTGCTCAAGATTTTGGCCAGGATGTTATTTCCTTTAGGGAAGAGGGTTGGATGAGAGACTCCCCTGGCTCACTGTTTGACCGTACTTAAAGACTGAGAAGGTTTTAAGAGCTAGAGCAGAGTCCAAGTTACTCTGCATGGAGTCCTTTTTCTCTGCTTTGCCACTGCTTTGTGGGTACAAGTTGGGAAAAAGCTGAGTGCACACATCATAAACCACAGAAATGGAGGCTTACTTAAAGGATTTGCCTGGCACCAAGGCAAATTTGCTGGTGCACCAGCCTCTGTAGCAGCACAAAAATTATTATTTTCCAGATTAACTTGAACTGGCATAAGCTCTTCCTTTAATATATGCATTCCTTTCCTCTGTGTGTGATGAGAAGAAGTATGCTTTGAAGACCCAACAGTTCTTGCAGTTACCCGACCTGTTTTGTGTCAAAGTTCCAGAAACATTTAAATGCTTCTGGCTGCTTTGACTTCTGACGAAGAAAGCCTAAATAAATCTCACTGGGGCTTTCGCTCATTCTTCTTATATTGCCATAACTCCAGTCACTGGAGGCCAAGGCCAAGAATGGGGGGGGAGTTAGAAGCACAGAAACAGAAATGTCTAACATTTTAGTCCTCTCAAAAATACGAAAAATAAAATATATTAGAACACTGAGCAGAATTTCTGCACAGCTTCCAGAAATTCCAACACCCTCCATCCCCCTTTTTTCTAAGGTCTCTGATGTTGCTCTCCAACATGGAATTCATAAATCTAAGTTGTGGACAAATGTTTGTCACCATTTAGAATTCAACAATCTCTATTTAACTACATGGAAGCATCCAAGACCCCCAGCAACAGCTCTTCCTTACAGTATGTAACAGTTATGACAAATATGTAAAGCCATTTGACAAATAATCTCCACACTTTTTTTTTTTTTTTTTCATTGAGGCACATTGACTAATTCATTGTCTTAGATAAATAACATGGTAATTTTCCCCAAAATGTCAGTGAAGGAATTTCAAGCAAATTGCACTTACAAGCTTGCAACAAGAGGTTGTTCCAAGTACTAACGAAGCTATAACTACAATCAAACCAACTAGACATCAGTACCCAATAGTCCTATATGTACATACACCACATACACACACACCCACCCACCCAGAAAGTTGTCAAAATTGAAGAGAGAATCTGGACCTGCTGAAGTTAGGGATTTACGTTCTGCTCAGAAATGCTCTTGAATAAGTCCAGATTTACTCCATCTAAATAAACAGGATTACTTTGCATCCCCATGAACTTAATCAAGAGCCAAACAGCTAAAATTATTTTACCTGTATTGACTTTCAAGGGGAAGAAAAACTCTTAAACTCTATTTTATTGCAGGACATAGTGGTTTTGGTTAATGAGAGCAGGACAACAATCTTTTGGGGGAGGGAATGCAGTGAGGAAACAGAAGCAGACAACTAACTCAAAATTAAAAGCATTCAGGACATTCTTGGCATGGTCCAAATAGTGGAATATTTGCAGTTCTAGTAACAAAGTACTGCCAAAAGCCCTTGTGAATGTAATTCCTTAAATCTTGGCTTGATAGTAAAGTATTTTGTAAAAATAAAAAAATAATTAATAATAATTTAAAAAATTGCAAAAACTTCTGTATTAGTAAAAATGCTGCTTGAAAGTCTGACAGTTTCATGACTTAAAGCTCTTAAGGTGCATTTAAATTCCATATGCAGTACAAGAGAAGAATTTCATAACATGCTTGGACAGAGTGAAACTATTGTATTGATGCATTGTACGCATAGGCTTGGCACATGAACCTACATTTAAAACTCACTGGATGTATATTGGTTCTGTTTTGGAATCCTCAAGCACAACATATTTACCCCAAGAGAAATTCAAAGATCAAGAAGTACCTTTGCACTGTTTTTACCAAGCTCAGGAAGATTCAGAATTATAGCAACTAAAGATTATTATCATGGATGCACAGGGATTCATTATAATTCCATGGACATCTTCATGCTTGCACATTAGATTTTGTACCTTTTCTATTCTGTGTACAGTTGCACATTCATGTGGTGCAGATAAATGTTATCTCCCATTTATAAAAAAGGGGCTGTATTGTGGAGCTGCAGTCTGACTTCCAAGTGGTGATCGTATGGGCAGGTTACCACGAACACAACCCTTTCCGCTACTTCAACGAATGGGGAGTCAAACGGGAAGAGACACGTGGCCTCCCAGAGGGATACTGGGCTGGCCATGGCTCAAGTAGCTGCAGACTGTGAATCTCAGACTTCGTTTCCACTGTGGGAGAGGGCAGCTCAAGTGGGTAGAGTCTCTTCCACTCCTTCTTCAGAAGGCCAACTCGTACTGCCTGACCCTCTCCAGACCGCTTAAAGATTTTTATTCTCTCCATATGCTATTCCATTTGAGACTGACAACTATGGCCCAAACCAGTTCAGGCCTGTGAAGTTTAAGCAAGTGACAGCAGGGTCTGTGCAAGGGGCAGTTCTCGGTGAGGTTAGCATTGAATAGCAGCACCAGCCGGTTACAACTCAGCGTGGAGACGGACTGTGAATACCTGCACTGACCCTCTAAGCACATCCAGGTTAAAATAAACCTTCCCAGAAGCCAGAGCCAAATCAGACTGAACTACTCCTCTGTGCTGCTAACAGAAGTGCTGCATCTTTGCCACTGCCAAACCCACCCTCACTACTTATGAAACATTACGCATGATTTACTGTATCTATTATCATAAACATGCCATTTCAAATGGGTTTATAACACATTCACAAACAAGCACTTCAGTTGCTTCAGAGATTATGGGGACTGGAGCTCTTTGCCAGCAGTTTTTTAGGCACACAGTCCATGCAACCATTCTCCTTTTTGATTGTTTTAATTCTAGTACACATGGAAGTAATTGAATTTGGTTTTTTTCCAATGCAAGGGGGAGTGAAAAAGATGAACCAGAGTGACTTTCACCAAAGCCAGCCAGATCAAATCAGGCTGGGATTTGCAAGTTAATTTCTTCACTTCATGTTATCTTCCATTTTCATCCCTCTTCGTGCTTGCTTCTAACTGCAAGTAGATTCTGTATTTAAAATACAGAACCATATTTTTAAAAAAAAGTTTTTCTAAGACATCCATTTTGCATGCTCAGAGGAGTGAGAGAGCGAGTTCAGCTAAGATAAGCACTCAGAAGAATGAATGCTTATCTGCACCACACTTTCTGAAGTTTTTTCATGTTATAAACAAGCATCTTAACTACAATCAGAGATGTAAGAGAGTGGGGCTGGTGTTGGGGCTAAGTGCTCCAGCCCTCACGTTTCTACTTCTGACTCTAACATAAAGTCCATCCATCTGACCTTTGTCCAGTCATTTAGCCTCCCTCCACCCATCCACTGCCTGTGAAATGGAGATAGCAATACTGCCTCTTCCTTCAAATATTGGTCTCTGCTGCCTGTTCTTAATGCAGCCAGAATGGGGACAGCAGTTAACTGCTTAATATGGAGAGTTCCCTAACTTTGTTGGACCCAAGACATTGTTCTAACATTAAAATCCTAATTAGCTAGTAGTGCTGGATATTGCAAACCCATTCCCTTCCTTGGGATGCAGTCAATGAAGATCTTCAGAGATGCTTGTTTTAAAGAGAAGACCTTAAAAAAACCAAAAGTAATAATAATAAAAATAATAATAAACCTCCTACCAACTCAGTCAAACAGCTCTTGTTACCAATTACATGCATCAAGATTAATTTCTGTATTGTGTGGTGCATTTTCCACTTAGAGGTAGTGAAGTAGGTTGAGGTCACTGGTATAAAGAAAAAAAGCACTTTATCAGAGAGCTGTAATTTACTGCCAGCTTCTTTGCATGGCGCTGGAAAGCTCTGCTCGTGGTTGAAAGCAATATGAACATCATGTGGGACTTGACAGTTACCCAAATAAAACCAAGAAAATGAGAATTAAAATAGAAAATCTATTTAACACAAATTTCTTCTAATAACAAAGTTCTTATTTCCAAAGCATTTGAAAGAGTTGGTTTGTTTTCACAAACTGGGCAGTACAAATAAGCAGGCAGAGGGGGAGTGCTCTGTTACCTCCTACTGTACAGCATGGTACTTGTTGAATTTTCATGGGATGAATGCAATAGGGAATTAATCCCTCTCATTCCTTAGGGAACAAACCCCACCTTGTTGTTATACTTCATCCAGAATACTTTGCACCTTATGAGGAAAACTAAGCCTATAACACAGAAAGCTAGTATAAACTTGGCAATTTTCTTTGCAGAACAATTTAGAGACTGGACATAATTTACATTTTTCAAGAGAAATTTTCTTTGTGAATCCCTTAGGATCAAGGGTAAAGTATAAAATATGCTACTGTAAGATCTCAACTTTTACATGATTTAACAGTAAAGTGTAAACTAACATTGTGAGCTCATCTTGTCCTTAATGGTCTCTCCGGTGACAGTCAAGCCATGAAAGATTACTGAGACAGCTCAAGTCTGCAAATTAAGCCATGACAATCTAACAAGGCAGTCATGAGTCTGTGTGCAGGATTGAAGTGAGAGGCTTTTAAGTCCATGCATTTGTTTTTCTGTAGCATCCTCCTCCCTGACTCTGGCAGGCACAACCATGCCTCTCCCCTGTCTGCACTTATCCATTCAGGGCACACCTGCAAACAGCGCTTTTCTAGACCGTCGATTTGGTATCTCATCTTGAAAAATGCCCACGTTGCTTCTTCCTATAGTGCATCCAGTCTAGGCTGCTTCTTTTTTCTTCCAAGGTATCTTATCTTCTGTCCCACCTCATCGTAGAGGACAGGTATGGCTGGACTCTATGATCTTAAAGGTCTTTTCCAACCTAGTCATTCTGTGATTCTGTGTGATTCTCTGACCTATTTTTCTGAACGATGCCAAGAGATTGTGATCTCATGGTGCCAGTTTGCATCACGTACCCATGGAGTTTCGAGTGGCCACACTTTTATGTATGGAATTCTCCTTACTGCCTCAGTAACTGCATTCAGATTATTTCTTAAAACTTTCCTTGCTGTGGTGACTACCAAAAGCCGTGGTCACTGGGCCAAGTCTGTTGTTTAGCACGCTAACGTGGCCTTTGGTTTCTTTGCCTACACCTAACTGGTGGTTGCCTTGCTGTGTACCCGGGTTATGCAGTCTCAGAGGCAGGCTCTAAAGCTTCCAGAACGATGTATGTATACTCCACGATGGGCAGCAGATTAATGTGACCCAGCAAAATGTATTCTAGTAACACTGCATGCTGTGCTATAGGCGTTGGCGTAAGAGAGCAGCATGACCCGTGTATGATGTTTTTTAAAAAGTAAAGCTTTGCTGGTTTGGGGTAATACTCCTCTTTGCAATACTAGACAGCAAAACTAACACACTTCATTTTCCACAGCAGGTGTTTCAGGAAGAGATGAAAGTAAGAATTGAGAAAGGAATCACCCCATGCACAGAAAAGAACCCAGGAAAGAAAATTAAACACTAAAAATGACTACATTACTGCTCACAGTTATACCAGATGTTGGATATCATGCCCATTACTCAGATCACAACAGTCTCATACCTGGCTTTTAGTAGAAGGCAACCATCTGTTTGTATCGAAGTACCTAATTGATATTTTTTTTATTTACAAGGGAAGACAGGTTTCCACTCCAAGATTCAAATTCACTGAACTTTGCAAGCTGCACCATGTAGTTCCATTATTACATTTCCAGGTTCCATTTTTTTATGCCTCGTGTATTAAGAAAAAAAGACTTCTGACTATCTGATGATTAATTTAAATGAATAAAGGGAGCCATGGGGGATAGCTGGAGGCCTAAAAACTAGAGCACACTCTATGCTTTTGTGAATACTTACATTTAATTAAAGAGCACCATATGCTATCAAAAGTATTGTTGGCTGGGTAACGTCCCTTCTAACAGATGTGATTACAGACAAAGGGTAAATATTATGCAGGAAGATATAATAGTAGCACAGCCCATCCAGAAACGAGAAAGCTACTAATACGAAAGCTACTCTAAGCAGCAGTGTGCTGATAGGCCAGAATATAGGCTTGCTCTGGAAAATACCTACCTTTCAGGCTAGCATAGAAAAGCTCACGAGCTACTCAGGCTTTATCCCTTCAATTTATCTTGAAAATATACATTGTTACCCTTCAAAGCACACAAACATGCTGTGGGCTTTCTATTTTTCCTCAGAATGAGATTGGGCAAAAGTATAATTGACTTTTAGTGGCAAATGACCTGTATCAGATACTTCCAAATCCACTCACTCACCCTTGCAAGACAGACTCCTGCCCAGCCGGCTCCCACATCTACCAGCAAAGAGAAATGTCCTACTAGAAGCCAGTTCCTGCACCAGGAACAGGAAGAAGTTGCAGCAGGTAGGCACCAGGTCTTTCAGAGCAGCATGTATGAGAGCACTGGGGCTTTTCCTTAAACCCCTCTATTTTACCATCAGGTGAGCCATTCCTCCAGCTCCTGGTAATTCCTTTCTTTCACTCTGCCAACCTGGGAGTGGACTGCAGCTAAACTATTTAACTGGAAACCATGAGTATGAGAAAAATAGTAGAAAGAAAATGAAACAAAATAAGAAAAAGGTGAATGGGGGAAAAATGAGAAAGAGAGCATACTGGGAAATAAAGCTGCACAAGCTTTAATGTTACATCTTGCCAAGTGAGCTGGACAGCACGTGCAATTGTGTGTATGTGCTAATGGAAAACAGGACAGGCATGTAAAGATACTGCAACTCCTTCCTTATTTGTTTTTATTGCTAGAATATTAAAAAATATATATATTTGGCACATTTGTATTATTTATGCAGTTTCATATCACGAACAAAATAGCTTTACAAGCACCTCAGTTACTGTAAGATAAAATAACGGTTAACTGAATCAATATAGGCAAAAATAGACTTGTGCTACGGTGTCCAGAGATTGTCAGCTGCAACTGCCAGGATGTAATATTTGCTGAGCGAAATTATTCTTTCCTGCTGGCATGGAAACATGCTTTCAGCTGCTTTTGGCTGCAGTCAGTTAGGGTCCTGGCCAATTAAGGCAATAGAAAATCACCCATTAATGTCTCCGGGCTAGCTAATATATTCAGAAAATGGTTGTAGTTCAGCTAGTATACATGTTTGACCAGAAATTAAGCTGAAAGAGGATGTCAAAAACACATCTGTTCAAAGATATGAGGGGAAAAAAGCCACTAACTTTTTATCAAGAAAAGTGATGCTCCACCATTTGGACTGCTGTCATTGCAGAGTTTCCAACCCTGAAAGCAGGTCCTTCCTCAGCAACGCTGCGTTTGTCAGGAACAAGCTGTAAGAAATCTTTTCATCTCTTTCTCTGAAAAGATGACTAGTCTCATGTAGAGGAAGAAACTACCGATGTGCCACATCTTGATGTTAAGTAAGCCTTTGATACAGTTCCATTTCTGTTCTCAGAAAGGACCTTGAAAGAAACCATGTAAGGTAGATGCACATTAACATGTCAGCCTATCTGCTTCAAATGAGAAGGTCATTCGAGTCAGGTCACATAGTCTGTCCCAAGACCAATCTATTTCACGTCTTTATCAATGACATGGGTGATGGGTTAGCATGTAGGTCATGCCAAGATGAGAAGATTAGCGTTTTAAATTAATTTAAACCATTGGAGGAATAAAATTCAAAGTTCAAAGGACCACGCTAGAAGCAAAACTCAAAGACACACATACAAATGGGGAACAGACAAGTTACGTTCCAGCTTTGGGGTATTTTGTGGCTCAAAAACTGAAAGAAAAGGGAAAGCTGTTGCAAAAAAAGGATTTACTGAAGGCATCAGCACCACCTTTCCTTCCCTCAGTTATGAGGATAGTGGCAATATGCTTGGCTCTTCTTCCAGCCTTTCCCACCTGCTATTTCTTCTCGAATATGTTCTGTAGGCTCAACTCTGAGTTCTCTCACAGATAAAAATTTTCCATTGTTGACTGGAAATCATCTAGTCCAACATCCCCTGCTAAAGCAGGATCACCTAGAGCAGTTTGCACAAGACAGTGTCCACATGGGTCTTAAGTACCTCCAGTGAAGGAGACTCCACAGCCTCTCTGGGCAGCCTGTGCCAGTGCTCTGACACCCTCGGAGCAAAGTAGTTTTTCCTCATGTTCAGACAGAACTTCCCGTGCTCTAGTTTGTGCCTGATGCCTCTTGCCCTATCACTGGGCACCACTGTTTGTACCTAATGATTGTATCTAAATGATCATAAAAGCACAGTGACATGAGTGACCAAGGCCATAAGGCCGGGGGGGTGGGGTGGGGGTGTCAGGGAGTTGAAGAAATAAATGGTTTTAGGCAGAGGTAAATCATAATTCCACGAGCAAAAAAATCAGACCTTCAAATGTTTCCCCGAGAAACCAAATGTCCATCTCAGCCTCCCTTCAGCAGATACTTGCATAAAATGGTCAATGCAATAAGGGAAGGAGTCCTTCCTCTTCACTTCAGTACAAACAATCAATTTATAAACAGAGAGGAGGATTTCACATTCATCGAGATGACAAACCAGCAAGAAGGTCATAGTCTCACCTTTTAACGGTGTTATAAATCCTAACTTTTCTCAATAAAATTCCCCAATAAGCTACACTTCTAGCCCAAAAGCTTAACGATACCTTGTGAACTTCTATCAAGGTGCAGCAAATTACTTCAATCAAGTCTTTTATTTTTTAGCCTGACATTGATAACTTGGTTTCATTAAATACAATCAAAAGTGACAGAAGACTTGGTATTTAGGTAAATTTCCCTAAATTGTCCTGGAATACTGCTAATATCTGAGACAGATTAGTCCCCCTGTGTTATTTTTAATATTACTTCTTACTTGACAGTAATGTCAAATTATGTCTATAGCAGTAAGATGAGCACTTCAGATTTGCCTTCACAATTAACTCCTTGTAATTTTGGCTACTGGTATTTCAACTTAGCTTTCTTACTCCCAGGCAAGCAGAAAGTTGGCTTAGTGGAAGCAGCTCTTCACTATCTCTTACCACAGCAGGTTGCAAAAGACATTCTTTTGCCCCCCTTTTCCACTTCACCTGATAATGAACACATTCAACCTTACATTACTATTTAGAGACATGGAATGTTGAGAGGACTACCTATTTATGTCTGAGAAACATGACGCTGCTTAGTAATCAAGCAATAGGACCCCTCTTTGCTTTTCCAGCTTCTCAGTAGCCAACAATGGGATTAACACAATTTCTCTCAGACATGAGCCACCAAGACTTCTTCTACTCCATCTCCCTGGACTGACTTCTGTCTGCTGCTTTTGCTTCTTCCTCACTCAGACAGACAGGCCCATTAAACTACAGCCATTGTGTTCAGAGCCCAGAGAAAGCCCCTGTTATCTTCTGACAATGTGCTGTCACAGCTTTTCCACACCAATTTGTGATAGAGGAGAGGTTCTTTGGGTATGGCCACATAAAGATACACCAAGTTACTCTGCCACTCTGATTAAATGAGATTCATCCCAGCCTCCAACCAGCTCCAGGGAAATCTGCCAGCTACGGGCTTCCGGTGTGTCCTCCATCAAGGGAACCTCAGGAAACGCTTAGAAGATAAAGAAGCCGTTTTCTTACTATGGATTTATTAAGACAAGTTAGTTTTGTGGCTGTGAAATAGGAATCACTAATCCCATTGTTCCCAGGACACGCTGAAGTCTCCAGCACATCTAAGAGAGCGAATCTATCAGTGCTCTGCGCAGCGCTTTGGGATGCTTACACAGAAAGCCCTATTACAGCTTCAAATGTTGGTATTATGACTCTCTGCCAAATGAACAAGTAAGCACTACAGAAAGACAGGAGAACACATCTCAGTAATGTCGCTGATTGTAACCCATTATCTGAGTATCCCTGAGTGCACTGTGCTTCTGCCATCCACTGATTGAAGAAGAGTGCTAGATAATAAATGCTGTTGGAAGCCATTGAAAAATCAGCAGGTTGCTGTCACACGACTAACTCTAAGTGAAAACAGATAATGATACCAAGATAAAAACAGCACGAATGGAAGAAACAATGTGTGGGAGAGAGATCTGTATAGGTGATGGGTGAAGAGAATGAATCAGAGAACCTAAAATTTGTATTTTCGCTAATTTCTCTCTAGCCTTCAAATCCACCAGAGAAGCAGTGCACTGCAACAATAATTATAGATGACTGTAGCTCTGCAGAAGCCATGTTGTTTCTGTTTTTTGTAAACAATAAAACTTCTCAGACACTCAAGATTGATAAATCATGGCCTTCAGATGCATGCAGGCATACACTCGTACACAAAAATAGGTCTCCAGGTAGAGTAGGCTATGAACTCACAACTGCTCTCTGATTATTACCCAGACATATGCTCACCAGCAGAGTGATTAGCCACCACATGTGGATAAGGCAGGTAGAAAAATCTGCCTGGGGGCACATACCCACTGAGTAGCCAGTGTGCTACTCTGTGCTCATACCCTTTTCGATCCGTATGAATGAAAGTCTGCCTGACAGTGCACTGTGAGTTGGAGTCCTCAGTGCACTTAGTGGCATTAAACATATCCACAGCTCTTCCTGCCCATCCTTTTTTGCTTGATATTCTTGACATTTGTGACTTCCATTCCTCCGAGGGGTCAAAGAACTTCAGGTACTTTTAAAATAAAGATCAGACATCTCTACGATGGCAGCCCCTGGCCAAGCCACTGCAGGGAAGCTAAGTGAATTCCCACTCTGGAAGAAACTGGGCAGACTCCCATGCTGGAGCTCCTTGGTCGAGAATAAGGGGACAGGAAATACCTGAAATTTTGAGTGACTGCAGAATAAGTTACTGAACAAACTGTGAAAAAGAATGCTAACACACCCCCATTATTCCCTGAGAAGTTCTGAGAGAAATCAAGGTTGAAATAGGTGAGGTACCAGAAACTATCTTGGTATCTCAGGCCCTGATGGCATAAAGAAGATGCTGAGTTTTGAGAGACCTTGGGAACTCAGAGTAAAAGAACTGGTAAAAGCTGATGTCTGTATTAGGCAAATTGGTAGAATCACACATAAAGGAATAAAAGGACAGGATCACTCAGTTCCTGGATAAATACAACCTAATTTGGAAGACCCAAGACAGCTTCAGCAGAGGGACATGTTCTCTTAGAAACTTCTGAAGTGGCAAAACAAATTCTGCAAGAACAGTTTTTGCAGTTTCTCCTTGACCTGCAAAGTCAGTCTCTCTGAGCATCTGGCTTAGCAACAGTAGGAGGTCATTAAGGGGATGAAGAAGGACCCAAATAGGGGTGGATGATAATTTTGTAGTCAAAACATTATTTTATGGAAAATGCCAATTTGCCAAAGCCAAATGCAACTCCATGGAAGGTTTTTACAACGGGTTCTGAAGCCTCAAAGGTCGAGCTGCTGGTCAACATAAAACGTCTCACCATTTTATCAAAAATGAATGCTCCTATCAATATCACATTACTGCTTAGTTCCACTCCAAAATTCACATTAAAAAGAGAGGAAAAAAAGAGCATTTATGAGCTTCAGATTTTACAAGATAAGAAAACTATGTCCTCGCCATCTGCTAGTCCTGAGTCATTAAGCATTTTATTGCAATTTAAAGCAAAAGAGATCTCGTTTCCCCTCACTCTCATTCTTCAGGATCAATCAATGTCTTGAAGTACCTGTACAAATCAGCTTAATAGTCCTACATGCCATTACAAATATATTTGCTATTATATCAATTGGGTCTTGCAGAGCCTGTCAGCATTTTCCATATAAATCAGGCCTGCAGTCTGTAAAGTCAGCAGATCAGGGCACTAGACCCACAAAGCAGATGAGCCTTTTTCAAACAAGAAACATCTGTGTCAATTATTTCCCCTTTCTGCTTTATCACCTTGCAGCTCCTTTATCCCACAGCCACAGCTCTATGTGGTTTAACATTCATGCTAGAGAAGCAGCTGCCTATGAGGCAGTCTTCTGAAGAGGACGGAGTAATTTGCCTCACCTCTCTAACGAGTAAAAGACCTTAGAGTGCATTCCTTATTCAGGGAAAAAATGCAGATGTTGCTCTCTTAAAACACTACACCTAGCTCCCCCCTGGAAAAGCATTTACAGCAGCTATTTTAAATCATTGAATAATGCAGGGTTAAAAACTCTTTTCTTGGTCTTACATAGCTGCATGTGTAAATTAGCATTTGTTGATGCCAGTGTCAAGGTTAAACATAAGGTTTTCTGGATATGTTACAGTATGAGGAAAAACATGAAGGGCCGTCTGCCTCCCTCCTTTCTGGGGAGGGGAAAAAGAAAAAAAAAAAGATAATTTCATGCCAGCAGATGGCTACAACTCATTACTGTGTAAATGTACAGCATGGAAAGTGGAATGACAAATTAATTAGCCTTCACCAGGAATGCATAACAGAGAATGATATGTGCTCTTGCCATTTTATTTCATGTCACATTAATCGAGTACTAGATAACTGACAAAATGCGTTAAACTAGCCATAGCTTTTGCTAGCAGTAGTGGATAAGCTGAAAATTCCTCTCATACAGAGATTTTATTTCCTCACAGACACCGTGACAGAGGAGGTGGCTGTGGGCACACACATGCCTCTCCAGAATTAGTTGTTAACTCACCATATCCTTCATTTTTCCCTGTAAATTACCTCACCCAAAGTTGCAGCAGGCCTTAGCCCAATAAGGTTCTGATGAAGCTGTAGCTCAGCCCAGTTTAATCAGCAGCTTGTCTCCCTGATTTCAGCTCCACAGCGGAACCCTCTTTCTCCAGGGAGGCAATGGGCAATGGGAGGGGGGTCACGGTTCAACTTGCTAGGGGTTAATCTCCCAGGGAAAATCTACATAAAATGCCTGCTGGACCTTTAATGAATAACTTGAAGAGAATTAGGTTACTGGCAGCAATGACACAGACACTTCTAATGTGGATCTTGAGTTTTCTACAGCTCTATTGCCTCTATGAAAGCCTAGGATTTTTTCCAAGTATGTCTAACAAGGACCTCAGAACTGAGATACTGCAAAATCCTTGGCTGTCCTGTAAACCAGCTGAGCCATCATGGCTCAAGTCGCTTTCCATGCCACACAAGTAAGAACAAATAAGCTAAAGCACTCTGATTTGAAGATGCCACCTTTTTTACTATGCAGAGCTGTGCCTCAAATCTAACAGGGCTACTACCTTGCACATCCAGCCAGTGAATAAAACACAGATCTTGCATTAGTGCCACTCGGTGGGCTTTGTTCACAGGGGTTACAAACAACCTGAGGCACTGAAGAGCCTTCCTCCCCCTGCACTGGATTAGCTGGGGCTGGGGTGGAGCTGCCTGAGGAGAGGAGTGGGAGATGGCTGAGCTAACAGGGCACCACTGTACACCCGGCATGTCACCTGCTCCCCATCCTCTTTTGCAGCAGGGAAGTGGGTAGAGAAAAACGTGCATTGCACTGCAGCTACATGACAACTCAAAACTGCCCGAGGTATGGCAGGGTAGCGACACCCGGGTAGCAGTGATGCTGCAAATTGATGTAAGCATTAGCTAACCGTGAGGCATGAAGTGGCACATTTGAAACTGGGCCAGCCAAACCAAACAAAAAAAACAGCTAACAATTGCTCTGGTCACTTCTACAGACCTTTACACAGCAGTTTCAGGATCAGTTACAAATTGAGGCACCAGACGAACATTGAATCTGTCCCAGTTTCTAGAAACACATCTTTTTGCTTCGTTTGTTGCTAGGTGAAATATGACCTGTCAGTGAGCAAACGCTAATACAGCAGACTGCCATTATAGCTGGGACTGTGAGTTACGGGTAAGACAGGAAGACAGCACTACTCTTCTGCCGCACAACTATTCCCACTTCAACCTTGCACTGCCTTTCAGGGGTATGAGCCCAGCACATTTTTTCATCACTCACTTATCTACACTGTCTAAATGTTACACTGATTTCCTCTTTACTAATTAAGGAGAAAAGCATACTGGGAGGCAGCTGTGAGATGTCCAAGAGATGGGATGGGAAGAGATTAGGTTTGTTTTGCAGTGCTTATTTAAAAAGATAAAGGTACCCTTCCATTTAACATGCTGCTGCTTGAAGACTCATGCAGAGAGCATTCATCATGTGGCTGCTGAAGACCTGAGATCTAACAGAGATGGGATTCAGCAGCAGGGAGGGCCCTGTAGGACTGGGTTACGCCAGATGCGGATGAGAAAATCCCTGTGCTGGGACTGGCAAAGAGCAGCTGTTGACAGAACGGTCTCTGGGAACTGGTCTTATGTATTATACAGGCAAACAGTGGGCAACTCTAACAAGAAACTACACACACACTAAAATATGTACGAGAAATTCAACCTTTTCCAATTTTTTTTAGCAGAATTACTTGATGAAACAGAATATTTATGAACTTAATAAAACATCCAACATACTTAATAAATTTGAATTTAACATATAAATAAGAACTCTTAAAGAAACATTTACTGACTCTCTGTCATACTTCCAGGCAAGCATGACTTTGAATAAAATTCCCTATTGGTTACATGGGAAAGGCAGCAGCTAGAAATCACTTTTCCCCACAAGCAGCAGAAGCAAAGTCTAGTCTACTATGAGCTTGTACCCTTTGCTACCCCTTGCCATTGTAACAAGTTCACTCTTGGACCCATGCCCCCTGTGACATTGTTATGGAGTGAGTAGCTCCACACATTGGCAGGGTGTGGCGGACAGGTACCAAGGCAGCAGCTGATGTCCTTTTCCCAAACTGAACACATGGAAGCTGAGCTCTGCTTTCCTTCCCCCTTCATTTGGGCCCTAGCTGCAATTTTTCAATGGAGACAGTGCTGGTAAGTAACTTGCTTGGAGTTTTCTATCCTCCTTACCTTTTTTTTTCTTTTTTTTTAAAGTTGGTTATGAGTTATTAAAAAGACAAAAAATAAGAAAAAAATAGGATTGCAATCAACACACCTGAAGCCATGAATATAGAAAATGGACACTGTGAGTTCCTTTCACCATGGAAATACTGTGGTCAAAAGGCTAGGAACAACTGGATTTTTTTTCCCCATTCATTCTTTTAAGATTTTACTGAAAGCAAGAGAGATGTTCACAGCAGCCTAAATTATATGTTTTAAATAATAATATAGGAAATATTGCTGCTCAATAAATAGTTTGGTTTGTACTCGAAAAGAAGGTTCATCCCCTGCTACTACTGCCAGATGCTTCTGCGCAGGTAGATTAATATTCACCTGTACAGACAATTAATAACAAAGTTGAATTAAATAACCTGTACTAAACAGAAACACTTGGAAAATCAAGAAGTCTGGAAGAGGACTAGGAGTTGGTCAGGCAGGTTTTAATTTTGCTTATGCTAATTTTCCATAAATCTTAAGCATAATATCGAAGAGACTAAATAATATTAAATAATGTTCAAGTGATCTGGCCCAGTTACAGGTAAGAAAAACAAATCCGAGGCAGGAAGGATGCAAAGGCTTTTCAAACAGATAGGGAAATGGAATATAAATAGGTTACTTCATGTGGTTTATGTAAAATAGCTGTTACTTCGTTAATGAGATTACAAGTTTGTTTGATAAAGGCAACCACAGCTTCAATATACTTAGATGTTCTAAAGCACTCAAATTAGTAAGACAATGCACTCATTAAAAAGTAAACACTATTCTGTATCAATAAAGCACACAAGTAACAGATTAGGAATTGCTTCAGGGATCTTAAAAGTCATAGCCGCAGGGGAGCCACTGCATGCAGTGCTTCTGGTGAGGCCATAGCTAGGCATCTGGCAGCAGAGCCATTTCCATCTGCTGCCTCGCTTCAGGGAAGGGGCTCCTTCCTAAATGGCTGCTGATCGCCAGGTCTGTATGACTTACAGGCTGTGCCAGCATCCCCTTGTGGATGATCACACAATCAGCTCCATCAGAAAATGGATCCAATTTAAGAATATTCCAGTTAATACCTTTCCCTCAAAGCCGAGAAACAGCTTACACAGCTTTTTCAGATGGATTGATAACTTGAAGCAATTTACCACGTGAAGGCACAAACACTTGTACTGGAAAAGCAACAAAGAAGAATATAGGCAAAGCAGAAAGGAAAAAAAAGCAACCCAAAGTAGAAAGTGAAATAATATCACCACTCCTAACAAGTGCAGATGATCCAAGGACTGTTGTAGTAGTAAGGAGAACATAGCAGCTAGGCTGTGTGACCTGGATCGTTAGTGAAAGACTGGGTTTATGACATGGAAAAGCAAAGCTCGATATCTAGCAAGATAATTCAGAGGTCATCCCAAAAGAATGTCCTGGGAAACCACACCCCTGAAGAGGACTGAGACCCAGGTCAAGTACAGCAACATAGCAAGTGCCTCCGAATGCTCTAGCAGTCATGGCACATAAGCCTGTCTGACGAGTGAGCAGCAGAGTGACAAGTGGGAATAAAGACATAGTTTTACCTTTACGAGTGCCACAGGTGACACTGTTACAAGGTTGCAGCCTTTGGTATGCCCACATTTCAAAGGATATCTTTAAAAATTAAAGAACGTAGAAAACCTGCAAGGATGGGCAAAAAAAAAAATTAAAATCCTACTATAAGGAATTAAAAGACTTGTGTGTATAGTTTAACAGGAAAGAGATTGACCAGTGACATTACAAGTGTAACTACTTCCACAGGGAAAAAATACTAGTGTCCCTGACCCACAGAGGAAGGGCCAAGAAGAACAGCCAGCTGGAAGCAGAAGGGTGGCAAGCGCTAAACCAGACATGGTTTACATCATGAACAAGCCATGGAAAGGGACAGATGATTCTCAATCTCCTCATGTTTTCAAACCAAGGATAAATGCTTTTTGGAAAAGTAAGCCTTAAATGATCACTTTATTGGATTCTACAAAGGACATGGAAGGAAATGAAATTGCCTGTAATAATAAAGATATCAAACTACCTGATCTAACGGCCTTTATCCAATTTAGGTTGAACAGGAGAATAAAGGATTTTGGTGTTCTACTAGAAGATCCAGGAGAAATGAGATCTCAATGCTCATCTAGCACTTTAAAATAATTAATACATTTATCATGAAGCATTTTAGCTTGGTAGCTCAGGAAACTGATAAACTTTTTCCATTTAAAATGTGTCTCCTGACCAGTGGATCCAGTTTACCAACACCCCTCCTGGGCCTGGGGACACGTGGGAATATCCAGCCTCATGGGACCATTTTTGACCCTGGCTCAGGGAGAAACGGGAGTCTGCACCCAATCCATGGGTCTGTACCTGGAGGCTCTGTCCTTACTGAGCCCAGACTGAGCTGCGGCCTCCTCATTCCATCACCATCTGCAAAAAACAGGGGTATTTTTATATTTTGTGCTTTATATTTTGTCCTCACAGACAGATCTTACTTCTTCCCCTCAGTTCCAGTAAATATTGCTTGGCCTTTTCCTATTCCTTCATAGAGCCATCTAGAAATTTTAAGAGAGTTTTCTTTTGGAAACTGTGATTGTATCAAAATCAATGACAACGTGTTACTTACCACACACGGTCACACAAAAAAGATAAGAAATTAAAGGAATTCCTTCCAACTTAGGTAGGCCTGAGATTCCCTATTTCTAAAGTCAGTTGGCAGGTTTTGGAAACAGAAATCATTTAAAGTTTGAATGAATTCATTTATGTTCATATTTTATGTAAATAATCAAAATGATACAGCTGAAATAAGAGTTTTAGTGGCTCTAAAATTAATGTTCCTTAAATTCTATTTCACAGGAAATTAAGTTTCTGATTCAAGCCAAAAGGAAAACTTTGAAATAGCCAAAATTCCCATGAGCCAGAAAGGGAGCTTTTGGCAGATCTGCTGGCAGCACTGAGGGGGAGTGACAAGCAATCATTTGTTTCTTTCCAACTGGTAAGTAGTCAGGGACTTTTTTGTAAAGCTTGTGAATCCATCTATTTTCCCAAAAACACCCAAGCTTCATGGATCATCCAGGAAACCAGATGTTCCTGAGTTGCTAATCCATGCCTAGCCCACATTTCCCAGTTTGACTGCAGTAGACGTGATTGCAGGCTGACACGCGAGGCGTTGCCAGTGCAGACCAGGCCTTGCTGGGCTGAGGAAACCCTGGTCTACCAAACACCTCTGCCCATGCAGGAGCTGAGCCTCCCCTCAGCTTTGCACAGACTCGCCACCATTCTGGCCAACTCAGGTAGAAAATGAACTGCCTTCGTGGTAAAAATAGGTTCAACCTTGTTTGCAGCTGCATTTGTACTACTTCAGTATGGAAGCTTGCTTTACAGGCCTGCTGCACTGAGCAGCCACTAGCCAAGTCTTGTTCCTCACCCAACTGCTGCAGCCAGAGCTGGCACCTGCCATTTCATCAGCACATTGTGCAAATATGGAGGGCTGAGAATTTTCTCATTCTTCCTGGGAAGAAACGAGCTGCTTCTGAGCTGCCGGCTCTGTGTCTGTCAGCTGTCTGGCCCAACGACAGCCAGATGTGACAAGCAACGCAGCTACGTATTTCATCATCTCCCCTGGCTCATGTTTGACAGAAAGAACTAATATCTCAGGCTCACAGGAAAACCAATTAAAAATCTGAGGGACTGTTTTGCCCTTGTGTGCAGGTATTTAGTTCCCATTACCATCACCATGAGCCATGCACATGTATCAAAGAGAAATACCCCCCAGCTCATTTTGTAATGTCACAGCACTTAGAATTCAATCTTTACACTTGCAGACTGAACCTTCAGACTGTCCAAGGCTATATACGTGCCAAATAAAAAAAGTTTATGGAATTTATTGATCACAGCTGACAGGTATCTATGCAACAAAGGAGTTATCTGGCAACAGGTGGGCCTATAATAATATCAATATCTTTACCACCTGGTTTTTAATCCATGCTTTTCATCAGTAGATCATAAAGCACTTTACAAATGAGGTCAAACATCCAGGCCGAATGAAAAGTAATGGTTAGAAGCTGAAGCCAAACAAATATAAGCAAGAAATAAGGCACACTACATTTATTCTTTTATCAATTGCAACAACAGGTGATTAACAAAACCAGGAATTTCCCTGCAAACATGATACTCTCCATTACTTCCTGTCACAAAGGCAGGAACTCATGCAAGTATGTTACAGTTCAAATAAAATCACAAAATGCAAATAATTAGGTGAGGTTGGTTGCTTTTTGAACACAGAAGGTGAAGAAAATAATGTCAATGTAGAAATACCCCCTTCCTCTGAAAATCTACAAATCCACTGCATTCCCCATTAGCTCCATCCTACTCACCTATCCAAATTAGTCAAATAATCTTTCTGGATGCCCAGAGAGAACTGCTGTCATGATAGTTTTCACCTTGAGCTTAGGTTCTTGTTTTAGATCCAGCAGATATTAAACAAATAAAATCCTTCTTATCTCTCAAATGCATATGAAGAGCCAGATTTTTATGTCTATGTCATTACGAGCTGCTGAAGCCACAAACTCACCCACAACGCTTAATGTTACCCAATGCTTCAGATATGACAAGCCAAAACCAGACTGTTCAGGTAGACTAACCTGCTCAGCAACCAGAGCAACATCTCTGCTGGAATCCAAGCACATGGGCAGGTCAAACAGCAAGGTTCTGCCTTGGCCCCACATGAAGTCAATGTTACCTGTGTGTAAAAGCACTTCTAAGATATCAAGTCTACTGCCCAGAGGTTTTTAAAACCTTTTTGAACCACTCAACGCATCCTGGACACAATTCTGCCATAGGCCTGTGACCAGATGGAAAAAAACATGAACACACTGAACACCTCAAACCCAGTTAACTCACACATTGAAAGAGTTCTTGAATTCTTTGGCATTTCTGTCCACATATCTCCCCCTCATCACATAATTTTCAAGTTTGTTAAAGATGAAACCTTCCTGAGCTTCACGATCCTGCAGCTGCTCTTCTGAGAAAGTGCTGTTGGCACAGCATTCACTGGGTCACTCGCTGCTTGCCTCTGTGGTCTGGTCAGAGCAGAGACCATGAGTGTGCCTGTGTGGCATGTATGGCAAGGCCTTCACCCTGAGTGAACAAGCTTTTGAGATCAGTTGTACAACTAATAACAACTCAAAAGAAAGTAGGTGCTTGTTGTTAGAATGGCCTGTACAACACCAGCAGATGACAGAACCCATACTGCTCACAAGACATCCTGAGCCCTGCCCAGCACAACATATCCAAAGGTTTCAAAGCCCTACATTACTTCAATAAGCACTTTTCAACTTTGTGCTTGAGTAATTGTGCAAGTGAACTGCAGTCCTACTAGGAATCACAGGCCTACACAAACAAACCAAAGTCCACGAAGAGATAATAGCCTGGGCAAAGGGCAGAACATGGATGCAGGTAAAAAAGGAAGAACGCAGGAAAAATAAGATCCACATTTGGACATCTGAAGGATCTTGCTCAGCCAGCTGCCGTGGGTGAAAATGAGCATGACTTACATATTTTCGGTGTTCATGAGGGAGTTGCCTGGTGGCCTCCTCTTTGCTGGGATCTTTCTGCCTGTGACTTTACTCCTGCTGCTGGTAATTGCCTACTTCAGGATCAAGCTGTTGGAAGGTGAGTTAGGGCTCGGGGGCAATGAGTGGGTAGGCAGACAAAACTTCTTGTTCAACAGGCTGCAGTCATGCTTGTGCCATTAACGAACCTGAAGAGAGCTGTGATCATAACCAGTGTTCAGAATCTGTACTGCATTTTACAGACAATTTTCTATTTGAAATGTTCTAAGAATTTGTTTAGAAATTGGACTGAACCTACACATAAAACTCACTAGTTTCACACTCCATACTATAGAAGATTTTACTATTCTGCACTGTAAAAGAGGCAATGAAAATGGAGAAAAAGAATGGGAAGGATAAAGTAAAAGTAATTTGCCTCTGTGCTTTCACTGTGCAAGTCTTCTCTGAGACAGCTAACAGCAGTTATACCCTGTAACTTGTTGGTTATTGAGTACATGTCTGTGTTCTTTCAAAGGTATGCATTTGTTTTTACTTTCTACCTAAATGCCTATTTTCCACATTACCTTTTCTATTTTAAAATCAACTTATACTCACTTCAACAATCTACCTTCAGATTAAAACCAAAAGTGGAACCCCTCCCATCCCAGAAGATGCACAGTCAGCACAACACACCCAGGCACTGCAAACTGAGGTTGCTCACAGAGCATGGCTGGTACTGCATGGAAAGGACTCTGGGTTACAACCGTAGCAGGGAGGGAGTTTCTTTTAGAAGGGAAAATTCCTGTATGTCAGACCATCCAGTCTCAATGGGATGATCTTTGTGCTTTCCAGGTTTGGGTCTGTGAGGGTCCCAGCCACAGGCTCAATCTGCGGTGCAGCAGCAGATTCACACATGTGCTTGCTGCTGGTCCCACTTTAGGCTTCCAGATGGCAAGGCCAGCCCCAGCATACATCCAGATCAGAGTCCTCATCTTTTCTTTCCTTCAGCCATTCCAAAACATGTTCTTGCAGACTCTGGGCTAAGCTTGTTCCTCAAATTACATGCCTTTTGAACCTTTTCTCCACAGGGAGTTGAGGGAGCTAAGATGACATCCTAGATTTCCTTTGCAAACTTCAGGCACTTCTTGGTGAGAACTCCCTGCCTGGGACAGTAGTCCTCAATGCACACACTGCACATTTCAGCTCTAGCAGCTCCCCTGTGATCTGTAAAGCAGCGTCTAGGGCAGAGCAGACAGGACAATCCCAACCACAGGGCTCTACAGATGGAGACATTTGCCCAGCGCTGGCCCCAGGTGCCTCAGCCCAACAGGAGAAGGTTAGATTTACCCACTGGTGCATGACTGGGGAAGAAGAACCCTTACCTAGACGCCAAATCAAGAGCTGTAATTTGACCATTCCTTAAGCTTACTCTATCTGCAGCCTTCTGAAATCCCAAGAACTGGGCAATTTAACACAGTTCTAGAACTAAGAAAGGTCACACATACCCAGAAATGCAGAACAAATTCACTAGCTGCTTTGTCCAACATCTCCAGGCATTTAGACCCAAAGCTTTGACAGAGAGGAAGGCTGTTTGCATACAAGCCTACACCATGAATTGCCTCCAGGCTGTTAAAACTCAAACATTTCCTTTTCAAGATGTGCTTTCCAGATGCTGAATTAAGCAACTAGGGATGCCAGCTCCACACACCTAACCCAGCTCTGCCTTTGCTTATCAATTATCCTTAGAGCAAGTTTCACTTGCTAGTAAACAACCACCAAAAAATGGTGTGGGGCCAAAATAATTTGATATCTATGAGGCAACAGGAAGCCTATGTATTGAGAGCTTTCTTGAAAAAGGTTGAAATGGAAGCTGATGAAATTAGTGCATTAGACTTCAGATAAAAACAGGGATTCCCCCTTTCAGCAAATAACCATCTCTGTGTCCATCTGCGATAGTTATTATGAAACAATACTGAGATACTACTGAGTCATTCTTTCTTGGTGATGCTCTTGCTTTTCTATTCCAGCTAGGATCAAGCAAAACAGGAAAAGCAGGTGGTTTACAGATCCCATCAGTTGAGGTATTTTGCTGAGGTTCAGACACCACTTTCCTTACACCAAAAAAACCCATCTGAAAACCCCACAGATGTTTGCATTCATGCTGTGTGAGCGACTGCTGAACCCAACTGGCCAGCTGGCTTCCACAGTGCCCATACCCTGCTCAACTGCAGACTTCTGCAGGGCTGTAAATAATCTGCAGAACCAGATGTTCAATCCTGCTTCTTTTAAAGCACAGAATTTTTAGCTTTGGGTTTGTAGTGAGTTTAAATAAGTAACTATTTCCTAAATTTGCTGAGATTAGCAATCAAGGCTCTAAGAGAAAGATGAACGAAGTAGCTGGCAGACTAATTAGCCAAAGGAATATCGCTTCAGTACCCTTTCATAACTGAGAAGGATGCTTGAAGAGAATCACCTGGCTGTTCAGTGCCTCTGGGAAGGAGATTCTCAGATTGCAGATCCCAGGTGTTCTGTCTGGGATTCTCAGGAGGACGAGAAATGAATTCCTATCTCCTTAATACTTTGGGCACCACAGTCCCAGCTCTATCTCCAAGCCCTTCTTTTGGTTAATTTGAGACTGCCGGAGTCCAACCTATCGCTTAGGCCTCCAGCCAACACACACAAATCATATCACCAAGCAGCTCTCACTATACAGGCCAGCAGAGCCAGCTTCAGCTGCAGACCGTCAGGTGAGCAAACCAGCTAAGCACCGATAAGCCTGACAACAGGCTCACCTCAATGCCAACACTCCCTGTCTGACAAAACCTCAGAAATTCAGCACGCTTCAGGTGCCCATTTCTTTAGACCTAAAAAAAAAAAAAGGAATAATCAAATTTGCAACATGAAAAGCAAGGCTGCCTTGTTTCATTGTCAAATAATCATTTTGGTTTTCTCTCTGCAGCAACAGAGAAGCTCCATGTAAATATATTAAAACCCACCTCAATATAATCCCTTCAAGAGTCCTTAAAAATAAAACTGAAGCTAATGAACAAAACAGCTTACCTTTCCCCTGAACAACTAACAATGACAAGGGAAGCTAATGTTCCATGACAAAGTGTTTTATGCTAACTGGGCTCTTTTAGTTTATTTTAATTTTCTTTTTTTTTTCCTCCCTTTCCTCTATTTTTCCCATCCCACTCTAAATATTTCCTGACAACAGTGTCCTGTTAGGAAGGTGCCAGGTTACGGGGGCAGATACCACTTTTCTGTTCGGTTTGTTCCACTGGCAGTATCAGGAGGATCAGGTCAATCTGAGGCTCCATGGCACTGCTACACTAAAGCAGAACACAAGTTGCCAGTAAAAAGTAACTGCTCTCCTTGCTGTTGTTTAAGCATTTTACTCGGACTGAAAGCTGATGGTGGCAAATGAGAACAGAGTATTCCTGTTGATGTCAATAGAGTTTATGTCAGCGTTTCATTGGGCAAGGCACAGTCTCTACATAACACTCAAGAGACCTTTCTTCTAGGAGCACAGGCAAACCAATAGCTAACATGCTACTTGGGGACCTTTAATCTAGTAAGACTAGTTCTTACTGGTATGGGCCAGCAGTTCTTCTTCATAAAACTTCGCCACTGCAAATTAGCACATCTTTATGAACTTCTGTGTTCGGTTTATTTTTCAGTTAATGAAGAACTGGCCACGGCACAAGATCCCGGAAAGCTCCTCCTGAACTACTACAGCCAGGGGCAGAAACCCCAAAGATCTAGGCAAAAAGAGAGCAAATGCAAGAACTGCAGGACACCTAAAAAAGTCTCACGTCTAGGGAAGAAAGCTTAAACCCAGAACACTGCTCTGCAAGTTGAAAAATAACCAGCTGTAGATAAATACCACAGAGGAAAACAAAACTGAGAGAAGAAATTAAGCTGTGCCACACAAATGGAACAGCTGCTGCTGCTGCTCAAAAAGGTCTTGGAACAGTTTTGCTTCCTCACGCGAGGCCAAGTAAGCAGTACTTACTGCAGCTCACTGGACACCAGAGACCCCCTGCAACATACTGCGTCAGTTCGCTTGCACGGCGCAAGGGGGCTGGGGGAGCAAGCCCCCTGCTCACTGGCCCTTCTCTAGCACACAGAGAAGAAAACTACGTAACAAGCTCCTGAGAGAGCTGAGCTGGCAAATGCAAGGAAGGCAGACTTATTAAATTGAAGATGCGTAAATAGCAAGCTCATATCAAGCACCAGTGTCTAGGAAATTGAGAAGGGTGATGAAGGGGAGCTGATTTGATTATTTTTTAATTATTATTATTAGCTTGTACACTTTGGGACAGCTAATATGTTTTTTAAAATACATTTCCAGTAGAACTTGGAAAGAAAATATAACCGTGATGGGGAAAAAAAAAAAGACTTCTCTCTGCTGACTGACCATACCAATTTTGAAACCATGAAAAGATTCAGTTAGCATTCTGTAAACCAGTTACTATTGTAGTTTAAGGACAAATGGATTTTTTCAAATAAAAAAACCATGAGTGTGGAGTTTCTTTTTTTGTCTGTCTTTTGTAACACAAGTAAATCTTTCCCCCATCTCCCCCCATTAGCTGTAGGCATAAAATTTTTAGTACATCTGACACTGGCTGTGACAGATAGCCCACAAAAATGCAACTGAAATTGTTTGGAAGTACTATTGCCTTTTGGTTTCTTTGTTTCTGACACTCAACTTTAAACTGATGAAGATTGAGGCGTGACTACCATTACTGTCCCTGTCTGCCAGCAATCACTGGCAATACAGGCAGTACGCTGCCTTTCAGTACAGCTGTTTGGCATTTCCCTACCTGTGAGACCAGAGGGGATAATACCTTGTCTGGGATTATGGGTGGCATTCCTCACACCCTTCCCCTGTTCCAGCATGGAGTCCCACCCACAGGAGACAGTCCTCCACAAACATCTCCGTGAGTCCCTTCACGCAGGGTTGTAGCTCTTCACCAGTTGCGCCGGTGTGGGTCACTGCTATGTGGGCAGTCATAAATCATAGAATGT